>JAVKLA010000028.1:265911-284321 GCA_034782735.1 Sagittarius serpentarius
ATGGGCTCGGCCTTGGCCAGCGGCGGGTCCCTCTTGGAGCTGCCATCAGACATGGGGGAAGTTTCTGGCAGCTTCTCACAGAAGCCGCCCCTGTAGCCCCCCCGCCACCAAAACCTTGCCACGCAAACCCAATACAGAATGTTATGGGAGACAGCACTGAAAGCCTTGCTAAAGTCAAGGTAAACAACATCCACTGCTCTCCCCACAGCCACAAAGCTAGTCATCTCATTGTAGAAGGCTATTAAACATGATTTTCCCCTCATAAATCCATGCTGACCGCTCCCAACACCTTCTTGTTCCTCATGTGTCTGGAAATGGTTTCCAGGATTAGTTGCTCCATCACTTTCCTGGGGATCAAGGTGAGACTGACAGATCTGTATTTCCCTGGGCCTCCTTCTTGCCCTTCTGGAAGACAAGAGTAACATTCACCCTCTTCTAGTCCTCAGAAACCTCCCCTGATCATCACGGCCTTTCACAGACAACTGACAGTGGCTTCATGAGTATGATGTCATCATAACGTGAGCCGTTATGAAGGATATCATCATAAGGGAGAACTGTCCTGATGTTACATAGGCTATAGCTCTTCTGTATTGTATGAAACTCTTTTAGACCCAAATTATGTGATTAAAAATAAAATAAAAAAATTTCTCTAGTATTTGCTATTTGATTATGAGCCTCTTAGAGAACATTTTCAACCTTTTCTTTATGTGGTTGTAAGACCCGGAAATTTATTGGTTCCAAAAGTGAAAGCCATAACAATCTCAGAACTCTATGCAATCAAGAGAAAGAAGTTTCAAACTCTGTGTCATGTATTGCGATACGTTTGATGAAAGCCTGAGTTCTGACATTGCTACTGCTGCACAAGTGAAATATAAGTTTTTTAATTCACCAAAAGAAGAAATTGGTCTTTAGCACTTTTCCCCTCATTAAAACATCTGTTATTCAGACATAATATTCAGTAAGTTCACAGCATAAATTGCATTCTAAATACTTCGTGATATGATACTTAGACACTGCCTTTTATTCAGATCTTTTTGAATAGTTTAAAAAGTAATCACATTTTATTGTGCTAACTGCTTGCTTTGAGCTCATCTAAATGGTAATAAGGAAGAAAATGAATCAATTATTTCATTAATTTTTCATGTTTTCCATAGGTATTGAACCATTTCCCTTAAAACTTCTCCTTCTGTTCATTTGTGCACTCATTTCTGTGGATTATCACTACCCACATATTGAAATAATTATCTTTGCAAAGTAGCTTTTTCTTAGAGGAAAGTCTTGAAACTTTCTGGACTTTTCCTATCAGTGAAGAGCAAAGCTGATTTTTAGCCTTCTCTTTAAGATCAGCTTCCTGTAAAATCTGCTTTCTCAGATTTCTAAGATAAAACATTCACCCTGCCTAATTTTACACCACGTACCCTGAGGAGGTACGCTTCTGATTGGTAGCATCTCCACAACCCAGTCCACTTCACTGCTGAATTATCACTTCATTAAATTCCTTGCTCACTGAGCATGGAAATCTGTGGCAGCGCCCATTCATTTTTGAAAGCTCTTATTCAGCAGCAGTCTGTTATCTCAGAGATGTGACGGGGCCTTTTCTCACATGAGATAATAACTAGTATACCAGTTTAAAATATTAATAGTGCTAATTGCGAAGTAATTACGAGTACCAAGCTCATCCCACAGGCGTCTCCAGCACACCACCTTTCAACAGCTGCCTCCCAAATTAGCAGAATTCCTGACTCCCCCGACTACACAACGTGGCTGTGCATTTTCGAAATGAAACAATTGCGAACAGTAGGGTATTATAGACCTGGGTCGGCCTCTGGAAGAGGCTTTGCTTTGGCAGAAGAAAAACGGGTAATGTTTCTTTTTGCAAAATCCCTTTTCGTCAGCTTGCTGAAGAGGCAATTTCAGACCAAGGTAAAAGGCTTGCTTCGAAGCTGACCTTTCTGCGGTGAGATGTGGCGGCTCACAGGGAAGCACTGATGCTTTGGAGTCTCAGCGTGGGTTTAGAGGAACTCCTGGGGCTCCCACAGGGAAGTGAGAGACAAAAAAATAGTAAACTGTAGTATGTGCACATCTATATCACCTGGAGATAGCAAGAATATCACCAAGCTGCAAGGGGAGATGTCCACAGCCAGCGAAAGGAAGAAAACATACCTGTGAACGCCTCTTGCATGGATACTGAAGTGGCAGACACTACTGTGTACAAGGCCCACCACACAACACCGAGCCGAAGTGCAAAAAACGGGTTCCTGCAGTTCAGCAAAGCCACAGCACATCAGCTGGCAGGCAGTAGCGGGCCGTTTACGTACCAGGCTTCTCTTATTCCACATTCAGTTCATAACCTTAGGCACCCAAAGTGATTTAAGCCGATGTGTTGAGCACCACAACTGTAATAAGCTAAAAACAGATTTACAGTCTGTTATGAAGTCTTGGATGACAGGCGATGAATTACTGAGCAAGTGAACTTGATCACTTTCTGGTAGGTGACGTGCCCTTGCTGAAGTGTTAGGTAACATCAGTTTAAAGCTAATAATTCTCTTTAAATCTTTGAACCAAAATATTCTCGTGGTCTTTCCAAAATGTTTTTGTCCTTTGTGGAAGAACATCTTTGCAGACTGTTTGTAATGGCACTGAAACCTGAGGGATTTATTATTATAGAAATTGAGTTAGGTAGAAATAGCTTAGCATATATTTTGGATTCTTTGCTGTTCTAGACAATTTGGAACCTGATAGATTAAATTAACAATGAGGAATGACAGTTTTAAGCAACTGTTTTAAATCATTATGGGAATTCAGTTACTGAAATGGTGTTATCAGTCTTATGAAATTGTGTATAATAATGGGAGCATCCTCTGAGGCAGTTGCATGTAAATCTAGGGCTATGATTTTTTCGCCGTTTAACTTCTTCAAAACATTTGATTTGACCCTGGGGTTCTTTCACGTTTGAAACATTTGCGTCTACACTTTCAAGTGATAAATGTAATTCCTTCAAAAGTTATTTAAATTAAGGCATTTGGAAAAAATGTGAAAAATCAAGTTAATACAATGTTTCAAATACACTTTCTGTCATGGCTGTTAACTGATGAAGAAATTGAGGAAACCTGGAACTATAAAAAGGACATGTTTAAATCTATTCTTAAAATTAAATTGAAAAAATCTTAAGTATGTTTTCCAGTTGATAGAGAAAACAGTCCTCCCAGGGAACTGAGAGGCTTTCTGAATACTTCTAAAAAACCAAGCATGGGAATATAATGTAACCGGATGAAAAACTATGAAATACAGAAGCACTACAGGGAAGTGCGGCTCAGGGACGCATTGCATAAACTAGATGAATAGGTAGACAGAATGCGTACTGTAGATTACAATGGTAAGTAATTATAAATGTCCTAGTTTTCTCATGAAACAAGGACCACATTTTAAACAACGTCTAACATTGTGATATTGAAAGGTAAGCGGAGCTAGGTACACTTGTAGCGTACCTGCAGTGTACACTGCTCCTCCGCTGTCTGCAGCTAAATTGAAACTTTCAGTCTACATTTATACCATCTTCACTGGGTACACAGCCTGGTTCCTGGATCAGAAGGTGCAGAATTTCTCATATCCATCTCTTTTATCATCTAGAGAGCCCTGGCTGGGACCACGGAATCCTTTGCACCGTTACAGGAGAAGCATCTCACAGACATACGCTTCTACTTTAAACTATTTAGAAAAGGACTGATGCAGCTTGTTGAAAGGGAAGGCTTGGCAAATGTGTGGCTAGCTAATGCTTTTGCCTCTTCAGTGGTTCTGCGCCTTCAAATAGGCCATTTTAATTTCTTATACTTAAAGTAGCATTGCTTGGTGCCATGCTGGGAACTAGCAGTGCTGGACCGCCTGCCCAGCAGGCTTTTCACCGGGCTGCCAGCGCAGCCCCATGATACAGGTGAGTTCTGGCTGAGAGCAGGTCCTTGGCTAATGCGGGCTCCGACTCCTGTCCCCTCTGGGCTGCCAGTTACTTTCCTCCGGCCCTAAGCCATCACAATCAGCAAGCACAACAGGACATAGAACAGGAGTGCTGTTTGCAGCCTGCCAGACCCAATGTTTTACAGCATCATGCCAAGTGCGTGGCATGCCTATAAGGGCACGGCGAAGGCTGTGAGCACAGAAGACCTCCCTGGGTATCTTAGAAGATTGTATTAGGAAGAAACAGCAAACTCTGCCAATGATTTGGGACCAAACTGTGGAACAAGGACCATGGCAGAAAGCATCTTCTCTTCCCCACCCGTGTTTCCGCATGAAAAGATTTAGCTTGCTTGTTCCAAACCAGAGCAGTGTGGATGACCAGAAGATTAAGGGTCCAAACTGAAATAAGGAATGAATTACCTTGGCAAACAGATTTGAACAGTTATTCAAATAATCTTAATTTTCAGCCCTAGCATTTCCAAGCTATGTAAGCTTGGGCTCCTGAGTATACCTCGGTCTGGAGAGAGAGGGGAACACACGCGCACCTGGTGTGATTCGAAACCAAGGTCAGTTCTGCTCAAGTCTCCATGGGACACTGAAAGTTAAGCATGCTCAGGACCTAGGCCCAACATACTCAGAATGTTTTCGGCTCACTTACAAGTAGCTTTGATGCTGCAAGCGGCCACTTTTTATGTAATGAGTAGTTGTCGTTCAGGAACAATCTGGCACATTTGGTTTCTGTGCTTTCCTAGCCTGAAGAGGGTTGAACCTTGTATTTGACATTCCAGGGAAGTGTCCTCATTTCAAGGATCTCGAAGTACTCGCCGTCCACAGGTATAAGAGTCATGGTACTAAAGAGAGGAAGAAAAATTATAAAACTCAGGTAAACCCAGAATTTCTTTGTTGAAGGAAGTCATGGGTTACACGTGTTAAACTACTATTACAAGAAATCATACCTTTAAGTATAAGATCACCCCTGAAAGAAAATGAAAAGAAAAACACAGATGAACAAGAGTAGAAAATTTGAGAAAGCCAACGCCTTACTGATTATCCTTACTTCCTTCAAGAACAGGAGAAGCTTAGAGTGACTTAGGAGGGCTCTTAACAACAGCAGGACTTTCTTTTAATCCTAACTACAGACAGGCGAGTTTTCATCATGGCTTTCTGATGTTTTATCCCTCTCACATAGCTACTTCATCCCCTACATTAGTATTTCTATCCATTTTTTCTATCATTTCTATCCACTTTTACATAAACAATGTATGCTTAATTAGATTACTTCCACAGCGAACCAGCCATGAAAACCTTATTGTCAGAAATATTAAAAGATAGTATGCCTTTTGTTTATAAGAAGAAATTAATTTTTCTTTTTTTACTTTTAATCAATATAAAAGTCAGATGAAACTCATTCACTTGCTGCAAAAGACAGTTCTGATAATAACTAGGATTTTAAGTTGCTTTATTTGCATGCATATATTTCCTCTCATCTGGAAATATTCCAATGTACTGATTAATTTAGTACAGAAATCTAATCTGGAATAGTCATGGAAGGAACTATAAAAATAAAATGAACTTTACTAAAAACAGTGTAAAGTCAGCGCTGCATTCATGCCCTCATGTAACATTCATTACAGTCGAAACTAACCATTTGTGCCCATTAACATGTAAAAAAGTAATCATTCAAGAATCCTCGTGCCTTGCAACATCTCAAACTCAATCACTACTTTCAACAGAAAATTCCAGACAAATCTTTCTGAGACAAAATTAATGAAAAGCAGTTTAGTGCCCAAGGCAAAAATTGAACAGTTGGTACATTTTTCTCATATGAACTATTTAATATCTTAAGCTTAGAATTCACTTAAGAAATCAATTATGAGTATAGCAAATACCTTTGTCAATTCATGCATTTTGCATGAAATTAAACGTATCGTAGTACGTGTCTGTATAGTAAACTAAAAAACTTTCAAAATGGAAACACTCTGCATGTTTTTCTGGTTAGAAACAAGCACATCATCAGGGACTTAAGGGGAAAAAAAAAAAAGGATTATTCAATTAATCAAAGACAAAAATGAAAATGTGTAAGTAACTATAAGGGGGACAGATTCCAGATAGAAGCAAAGGGCTCTTTAAGCGGCAGAAAAGAAACTAAAGCAAGATTTAGTGCTTTCAAGATGAGGCTAGCGAAATTTGAACTTGAAACTGTAAATTTGAGTGGTAAGTTAAGTTATTAATCACTGGAGCAATCTTCCAACCATGTAATGGTACTCTAGAAGTCTTCAAATCATTCTCCATTGAAAGAAGGGGACTCCTCACAGCCGTTACTTGGTGAAGTCCTATGGCCTGAGTTGTTCAGGAGATCAAAACAGACACAATGCTGGTCTTTTCTGGTTTTTAAGATCCAGTCTATGAAATGCAATTAATATTGCAAATATATATTTCAAGTCAGCAACCTCTACTTGCATGGGGTTCCCTTGAAATGTCACGTTCTGTTTTCATCCATGTGTAATTTTTGCCAAATTAATAATTTGATCTTATCCGACAGCTCTACCTCAGGACAAACTTTCTGGCAAGTTCAAACAAAAGCATTCCAGGTGTTTCTGAGGATGAGAATGGGACAAAATGTGTATTATTGCATTAAAATAGTCTGATGATCTTTCAGAGGCACTGATGATTTTTTTTTTTGCAATGATCTTGGCAGAAAAATGACATTTTAATCATGAATGTAGTTTTTCCTCCTATAGAAATCAGCTAACTGGAGATTAAAGTACAGGATTTTGAAAAATCTCAGCCTGCAAATATTTATTAAGGAATGTTGAGAATTTATTCAGGAAAGTCTCTAAAGACTTGTTTTTCACTGAGCAAGGTCAAGTGCCTCAGAGCTGTCCATGCTAACTACCTGGCTATATGCTTTCCCCACACTGAAGGTGCATAACCCATTTCTTGACAGCTCCCAAGACTAATGCACGTCTGCATGTATTATAGTCACCATGAGACGTGAGTATCCTCCTGTCCAGAACTGCAGGAGTGAAGTTAAATTTTCTCTAAAATGTGTAATAGCGTAATAGCTCAGAATTAGAGCCAAGCTATTACAGCTGCGTACCTTACGGGTCTGGTTTGCATTTGGTCAGCCCAAAGTACAGCCAAAGTTTTTATAGACATGCCCTGAAGTGTTCTGTAAAGTGACAGA
Organism: Sagittarius serpentarius; assembly: GCA_034782735.1. Taxonomy (NCBI): domain Eukaryota; kingdom Metazoa; phylum Chordata; class Aves; order Accipitriformes; family Sagittariidae; genus Sagittarius; species Sagittarius serpentarius. Next base: position 273,050 of record JAVKLA010000028.1, read on the forward strand.
ATTTTGCGGGTTGTGCCGTGCATCATGTATTTTGGGGAAATATGTATATATAGAGAGATATGTATATTAGATTAGTTGCTGATTTCAACTCATTGATTTGTCCCAGTTTAGATCAAAGTTACTTGGGTAATACCTTAATGCTGACCATATAAACTTGATTTCTGCCTGGCTTTCAGTTTTTTTCTTTAGCAGAATTTTATAAAGTAATTACTTGCTGATTCCTTCTCTTAGTTAACCTTCCTTTACAGACATTCAAACTAAATTTTGAACTTTAATTATATGGGAAAGCTTCACAGCTGAAAGCTTATGGAAATAAATCCCTGCCTATTCCCTGTGGATTTTAGAATTTCCATAAAAATATGAAAAGGAGTGTCAGTTTCTGTGAATTTAGTTATCTTTTATATCCCCAGACTGACGAACAGGCTATGGACCACAGCATAAGTAGACATGCGTCTTGAGTGGGAGGTGAGTGGGGAAAACCCTGCCTGAGGGAAGGAAGTGAGGTGGGGGCATATTTAATAGATGCCTTGACCACTCTTTCAACAAGCCAAAGCTCTGCGGAATTTTAAAAATTGCTTATGAAACCATAGAGGTGCCAGGAGGAAGAAGATGGTATTTGTAGCGAGCTCCTTTTCGCTTCCACACAGAGAAGGCGACTTGGATACAGCTGCGTGCGAGGCCAAGCCTCGATTCCTTTGAGGGCTGGTTTTGCCTGGCAGTCGTGCCATCGCACAGCCCTCCTACTGCTCACCAGTAACCCGTAGCAGTTAGTCACTGTGTGGAAGTAACTTTCCATCAGCAACCAACATAAAAACCTGACAGTTTGCGGGTCATTGCTCCCCTTCTCTGCTGATGGTGTATAGCAAGGGGAAATGTGGAGAGGAGGTAATATTCTGGAGAACTGTCATTAGCATTGGTCAGTGTACCCATGTGGTGCCAGTCTGCTACCCCAAAAAAGTCTTTCCTGGATCCTGTGAGTAAGCTCTCCACCCACGTGCCATATTCCTTTGCGTCTCAGACTGGTGAAGCTAAAGTATGTGCTCACAGAGTTAGGCTCTTGCCTTTGCCAGCGTCTTTCAGATGCTTTCAGGTTGCAGGTTGCAGCTGGTGACAATGTGACGCTAGAGAAGGACCCCTTCATCAGATCTGCGTGACTGTTCAAGCCCAGTGAGTTAAGAAAGAGTACCCTACTCCCTCTCTTCTTTCTTCTCTTGAGGCTTTGTTCAAAGCTCTTGAAGACCGAGAGGGTTGTTCAGGACCTTGTCCTTGTAGCTGTACTGGCTGTAGCTGGGATGGAGTTAACTTTCGTCATAGCAGCCCACGTGGTGCTGTGCTTTGTATTTGTGGCTAAAACGGGGCTGACGACATACCAATGTTTTGACTGCTGGGGAGTAGTGCTTACACAACGTCAAGGCTTTCTCCTCCATCTCCCCACCCAAAGTGAGTCATCTGGTCAAGAAGTTCCGAGAGGACATAGCTGGGACAGCTGACCCAAACCGACTAAAGGGATATGCCATCCCATGTGATGTCATGCTCAGCAACAGACGATCAGAGAAAGGAGGAAGGGGTGATGTTCATGCTCATGGCCTTTGCCTTCCCGAGCAGCTGTTACTCGTGCTGAGGCTCTGCTTTGCAGGAAGTGGCTGGACCCCTGCCTGCCGACGGGCAGTAGTGAACGAATGCCTCTTTTTGCTTGTGTATGCAGCTTTTCCTTCAGTTACTAAACTGTATTATCTCGCTCCATGAGTCCTCTCTCTTTCCTTCTGTTTTCTTTCTACCTTATGGGAGAGGGGAGTGAGTGAGAGGCCGGGTGGGTGTTGGGCTGCTGGCCGGGGTCAACCCACCACAGCAGCCGAAGAGCCAATGCTGCTCATCGCACTGGGAACGTGCACACTGAGCTGCGTGCTCTGTGTCCCCAACTTTCGCATAAGCAACTTCCAGCTTTTCCCTATGAAGTTGTATTGCTGAGAGGGTTTTTTTGGCAGAACCAGAACTCTGTGTTGTGCCTAGGAGAAGCTGCTTGCAGGGGAGCCGTAAGTAACGACGATGTACCTATGGAGACCGCTCCCTGCCCTGCTCATGTCCCAGGTGGCCCCTACAGCCCTGCACTGTTGTTCTCCACAAAGAGGCAGAAAAGTTGGGCTATAAGAAAGTCACTTTACAGCCTGCTATACCTGTGGATATATACCACGTCAGCCAATCCGCTCACTACCGGTAATAGCTCAGGAGTGACCTAGTATCATATGGGCTATGAGGGGGAATGAGGCTCTGAAGCCAAGCTGGGAGCAAATCACCATGATTTAGTGATACATGCACTCTAATAGTATCTTCTGTTTGGAATATCTGCTTCTGTAAATTACCTAAAAATTTTATGTTATGGTATCTCTACTTCAAAGTATCATTACTGTATCAAATTTCAGTGCCAACAGAAAAAAAATCTTTATGTTTGCTGTTCTCTAGGCAGCACTTCAGGTTGAATAATGGTATAAACATTGTGCTGAGGTTTTTGGGCCAACAAAGGATACAGAAATAACAAAAAATAAACCCCGCCAGTCTAAATTTAGCAAAGGTCTTTGATCCACTACAGTCGTCAACATAGAAATTTTAATTTAGGGGTTTGAAGACCTTGTTCAGAAGTTGGTCACTATATGAAGTGATGATTGACTAGAACTTTCAGATTTATAGGAATATGTAGAATTGTCACAAATGAAGAGTTAAGTCTTACTGCTATTATTTGCTGGTGAGAAAATAATTGTTTCAGTAACTATGTGAGAAAGTAGGGCAAGGAGGACTAAATGTTGAAACAGTCAGTACAAACTCTTCCTGTTACAATGGCTAGTAGGGTAGTAGGTGAAACAAGCTGCTCCAGGGATGCACTACAAGCAGAGTCTCAAGGGTACCTCTAGGCCGCGCAGTTTTCCTTTGGGTTCTTCGTAAGTGCGCTAAACTATTTGTTCTCTGAAATCTTGTGCTGTTGTTAGGATTTGGGTGGCTCCGACAGTGACATCAGCAGGAAGGAGTCCACACGCCTGCATCGCCTACAAGGCATCGGTTCCTTTTCAACATACCGGGTCAGCTGCATAATAATGTTACTGTATTAACAATTCATTTTCAGATACCAAACTGATACATAACAGATCCTTAGAAGCTAGTTAGAGACTGTTGTTAAGATACGGTATTTGTCTTATTGTGATGCCATAACTAATGCTTTAGTAGAACATACCTGTTCTCTAGGGTGAAGACCTTGGTAGAAATAAAGCAGCTGGTGTATTGTTCACGCATCCCTCGCCCCCCTTGTTCTTTTGGAAAATGTTTATGTCATTTTTAGAGATGCTGTTTTCCAAAGTGGAAATCTAAGCAAAAAAAAAAAAAAAGTCAAAGAACCAGATTAGGAAAAAGAAATATATATATATTATCTTACATGTGAATACAAGAAAGTGGTGTAACTGTTGGAGAAGTTCTAGTCAAATCACACCATGCAAATATGACATCCTTATATACATTTTTTTTTTGGAAAAAATCCTTACCTTTTCTCTTGAAATGCTGGGACAGATGATCATTTGGGTATGCCATCTGAAGCAAGCTTGAATTTGAGGAACTGAACTGAAATTTACCTGTGACTCCTGCCCCATGGCTTTAGCATCTTGCATGTGGAAGGAGGAAGTGGCTCTCCTGTGATCCCAGTACTGCTCCAGCTGGTGACCAGGAACCGTGCACGCGAGGAGGGAAATCACCTGCGTTGAATGCAGAGGGAGTGACACTACCAGGTCGATGTCGCAAGAGCAAAATTTCAAGGAGGCATCAGGAGGAGACCGGGAGTAATGGCCTGATCAGGGACATTGAAACTGGGAAAAAACCAACGGACGTGGGAGAATGGGAATAAAATGAAAATGAGCTAGGAAGAGATGGGAGGAGGGCCTGGAATAAGCATTAAGAGGTTGTGGGCCAGAGTATACTAACACCAAAGGACAAAGGTGCAGAAAGGTGAAAGATTGAACAAGACTTAAGATCTCTGACCAGTGTAACTCCACTCTGTCAAAATAGGTGTAAAGTTTGCTGGCAGAGCCTGTCTCGTCAGTGGTTAAGTCAAAAAAGAGGACAATTGCTTTTCTTGCCAGTCCCTCTTTTGGGGCAATTAAAAGGGACCTCTGAAAAAAAAAATCTAACATTCCAAATCTCTTATCACACGAGTTACTAATGAGACGTCACAGTTCAGATACTAGAAAAGAAATTTCACAGTGAAGCTGGTTAAGCAGTGGAAGAGCTTGCCAAGAGAGGTGGTGAAATTTCTGTCATTAAAGGTAGTCAAAGGCTTGTCTGGACATGAGCAACCTGTTTCAGCTTCAACATTGCACTTGCTTGGAGCAGAACGCTGGATGGAAGACTGGTAAACGTCTCTTCCGATCTGTATCTTTCTGTGAATCTAAGATGGTTTTTCTGGGGGAGGTTCCAGTTTCTACTGGAAGAGAAGAAAATCTAAAACTTGCACACAACCACAGTCAAGCAGATAAAAGTTTATCTTAATCCTGGCATTTCTTATCTCAGCCACCTTGATCTGATAGCTTCCAGTAAGGATCCTTTTAGACCCTTTTCAGGCACAGCCCTATGCTTCAGCCACATGATCTGTGCCTCATTTAGGTGATGGGCTCTGCAGCAGGGAAGGCAGCGTTGTCAAGACCATGTTCTGACCATTGCAACTACTGAAGTCAGTGAAGAAAGCTTTGTAGGAAGAAAAGAAGTTTCATTCTCGCTCTCTACAACTACCTGACAGGAGGTTGTAGAGAGGTGGGGGTCGGTCTCTTCTCCCAAGTAACAAGCGATAGCACAAGAGGAAACGGCCTCAAGTGGCTCCAGGGGAGGTTTAGGTTGGATATTAGGCAGAATTTCTTTACGGAAAGGGTCATTAGGCATTGGAAGGGGTTGCCCAGGGCGGCGGTGGAGTCCCCGTCCCTGGATGTTCTTAAAAGTCGTGTAGATGTAGCGCTTAGGGACGTGGTTTAGTGGGGGACTTGTCAGTGCGAGGTTAATGATTGGACTAGATGATCTTACAGGTCTTTCCCATCTAGGCAGTTCTATGGTTCTATGATTCTATGATTCAGGCAAACTAGGGCAGGCCCGGAGAAGCAGAGGTCATCCCTGTTTGTGTCACTGAGCTCAACAGACTGCCTGGTCAGGGTAAACTTTTGACAAATGTTTTCCTGGTTTTACGTATGTACAACTTCCCATCCAGAATCTGTTTTCTGGAAGTGCTGGGCACAGGACAATAAGGCAAATGCATGAAAGAGATTTTCTACAACCAGAGATTAAGTGAATTTAGGGTCTTTCAACATGGAAAAGAAATAATTGAAGGAGGCAGTATGACAAGGTCTGTAAAGTCACGACTGCCCTGAAAAAGGTGAATAGGGGAATAATTCACTATTTCTTACATGAACTACAGGAAACATCAAAAGAAATTACTAAGCTGCAGATCAGAAGCAAACAAAGGACTTTTCCACACAAAGTGTAATTAAACTATAGAATTCATTGCCCCAGAAAGCCATACATGCCAAAAATATAAATCATTCAGAAAGTGATTAGACAAATCCACAGAAGATCATCCATCAAAGGTTATTACAATGAAAAGGGCAGATATAACCTCTGACTCGGGAAGTCCCTCAAAGAAGTGACTTGGCATGAGGACATCCATTTTTGCCTGTTGACATAAGCACACCCGTGCTAAGATTTCTCATCCATTCACAAGCGACTGCGTAAACAGTCTGGGCAGAAAACAAATGGCATGTGCCTAACAAATAGCAGTGTTATCCCCTTTGACCAGATGCAAAGATAGACACTATGATTTAAGTGCCCATTTGCTTTACACAAAGGATGTGACATGTTGCAAAACACACTTATTGTATTGCTGCGAATGCAGTCATACTGAAACCCAGGCCTTGGCTTCCTGGAATAGAGCCAGCTATAATGTAAAAAAAAATGCATGAGGAAATGTGTTATCCAAATAGAAGTACCACGTTTGGCAGATTGGATTTACCACCACATCCAAAGAGTTTCCTACTCTTTCTTTTACAGGAGTTGCAATTTGGGTTTGGCTTTTTTATTTATAATGCCTTAACTGAAGGATAATTAATCGTGTGTTTTGTTTTCCCATAACAAGTGGTCTTCCTAGTGCTTGGCAGAACAGCATCACGCTGTGCTAGCCTGGTTCTTACTCTCTTTCACCCCGACTTTCAGTTCTGGCTGCTGCTGTGTGGGAAACATATTTTTGTCTTCACACCTGGAACAGTAACTGTCAGTTTTACTGAGGGTTTTCCATTACTACTTTAGTCAAAGATCTACTAACACTGCAAAGAAGGAATTAAAGTGCCTTCCCCTAATTTTTCCTCTTCTATTTTTCTGGCGGGGGCAGGAGTATTCTTTTGGCTGAGCAACCACAGTTTTCCACATATCCAAGAGCCTTTGCAACTTCCATATATTAAAGTTTAAAAATTCCCATATTTGGCATAATTGACTTGGTATTTTGATAGAGCATTCAGTGCTCTTGCTGCTGCTTTGAGCCATCGCATTGCGCTGTCTCCCCAGCTCGGCTGCAACGTTCCTCTTGAAGTTCCCCAGGGACATCTGGGCCACGGGGTTTGATGACACCAGAATGGTGGGGACGTAACAGCTGCAGAAAGGATCTGGCGAGAGTCCGTGTCTCTCCTTTGAGGTATAAGGACTGTTTTTAAAAGGAGGTGGGACTGTGGATAGATGCCCAACCTCCCTCTTATTAAAAACCAACGTGATTGAGCACCTAATAGAGAAACAGAAACGAATCCCAGGAGGTGCCTTTTTGCATTTTTAGCCTCGTATATCTTCTTGTGAGTCTAGCCGTAGGTGCCAAAAGGGCTCTTCTCTGGCCCTGGCAGTTAAAAAGCTCACTGGGGTAACACATGAGAGAGACCACCCCGCCCCCCCCCCCCCGCTGTGGCTAGTTCAGCTCTATAGCAGACCAAGCACAGTAATCAGCACATCGAGGACTTCCCATCATGCTGCTGACTCCAGCGCTGCTTCTCCTGCCGTACGTCGCTCCCTGGCAGCCTCCTCCGAGTGCCAGTGCCTCCAGAGAATCTCTTGGATGGTCCCATCTCCCTCATTTCTCGGGGCCACTGGCCAGCAGGTAGCCCTGTCTAAAGGTGTGTAGGAAACAATTTCTTTTCGCTTCACTGGAGCAAAGATGACATATTCTGAAGAATTTCAGGCAGTATTTGCACAAGCAGCATTCAGAATAGCCAAAGCCTGACGATGTTGGGGTCCTCATGCAGGGCAGACAAGACCGTCACAAAATCAAGAATGGTGCCTCATGCTGGCATGGGTGTGAACCCAGGCACTAGTCTACAGGCTATTCTCTGAAGAGTGTTTCTCATGCTAGCTCTGGGTATGTTTCATTTTGTATATTTAATTAAGCCGTAATTAGGACAGACAGTGAATACGAGAATGATGCTAACACGCAGCAATGAGAGACAAACTAATTCCTTCATGCCATGTTAAACACAATTGAAGACAGATACTCTCCTTGCTAGGCTGTAGCCTAGGCAGCAAACTGTTGGTTGTACCCCATTTTCTATGATTCTGTGAATTTACTGAACCTAAAAGAGAATGAAATGTGATTCTCTAGTCTGTGAGCGGAGGCTCTCACCTCAGAAGAAAATGACTTGGATTCCAGTTTCTTATTCAAGGAATACTTGATGTAAAATACTTAAACTTTTATCAGAGCAGCTATTTGAATCCAGGTGAGCAATCTAACCAAGCAGAGTAATTGCTGTTCTCTGTAGACTGGTGGTAAATTTATTAAACCATCTTTTGATGTGATCAGAACTCTTCCCATAACACCGCTGTTCTCCCCTTAACGTGACAGGCGTGCAAACGTAATTCTTCCTCTAGGAAGGCTGATGAACAGGAAAAGCTGAGAATCCTGATTTCAGTGCCCTCTTGGAGAGCTAGTTCCCTGCACTTCAGGAGGTGACTCTGAGAGAGACACCTCTTAGATGACGCTGGTTCCTGGAGCCGACTGGGTGGCCTGGGAGAAAAACCCCTCAGGAAGGGCACTGATTCCAACTTGGGCTTCCCCCTACCTGCATGAGTCCTTTGGGCCATTACGAGCTGGACCCAAACGATGAGTAAATCTGACTGTCAAAATATTGTGGGAAGTTAGGATGAAGCTAATAAAGAAGTTCAGGTATCTCAGCAGTTCAGGCAGTTGTCCTGTAGGTAACAGGGTTTCCTGAAGGGTTTGTCTGGACTGGGGTTAACTGCTTATGTCACGCACTTCCAGAAGCTAATTCCCCATTAACCAGAGACAAAAGGCAATCTAAAGAGCTGTTAGAGAAGAACAAAAAATAACCACAGCCTCCGGCACAGAAAAACTGCAGGGCTCTGAGAAATAACTCTGTCCCTGGAGCTCCAGAGCTGTCAGAAAATAAATTAGAACTTTCGTAGTGCGAGCAAACAAAACTATGTGCCATTTTGAGACATTGTTTGTCACAGGAGTAGGCTGCCTTCCGTCATTATTTTCTCTATCTAAACCAACAAAACCAGCGTGTAGAGCACCAGATACTGGCTAAGTACTTAGGTCTAGTAAAGTTTGTATTATGGACCAAATGTTTCGCTTGATGCGATTATAACACCTGATGGCAGGAAGTTCACAGATCAATAAAACGTTATTGTGTTTCAAAGCCACAAGCCAAAAAAATTTGTAGCAGCTACAGGACGGACGGCTCCAGCTGGATGATTGAAGAAGATTGAATAAAGAGTAGAAAGAGAATAAATATTGTTAAGATTAAGCTTAGACATTAATCGATCAAAGTAGTATTCAAGGACAACAGATTCCCTAGAGTTCTGTGTATGTGTGAGAAAGAATGACCAGTACAGGGGGGAGGACCAGTACACCGCTTGAGGAATGTGTGAGAAAGAATGCAAAAAACAGGATGGGAATCTTGTCTAGAGAAAATAATGTGGGATAAACATAATAAACTTGTCAAGATAATAGACTTCGTACTAGTTTGCTCTGTCCTAGAAATAGAATAGCGAGATTAATCTCAAGACTTCAAAGAAACACCTGTGTAAATAGTTGTCTTTTAAGAAAGGTATAAAAGTAGAAGTTTTCTGTAGTAAAGTGGAAACTTACAGATTGCAAAACTACATGAAAACAAAGAGATAAGAAATAAAGGACACAAACAAAAAGACGCATGACATCGTGTGATCAAGAAGACCATTGGCTGGCTTACGCATGAACAATGACTCTATAATCACGAGTATCCTCTAAGATGAACTATAAATATAACTGAGACTTGCTAATAAAATTGTCTCTCGATGCACCACATCTAGAGTCCATGCTGCAATTTGCTACAAAATTCTCTGAGAAACATTTTACTTCGGGAATAATACATGGAGATACCGTCTTCCTCTGCAGAAATAAATAAAGACAGATAGACATATTCTGTTTTATTGGGAATAACTACCTATAGCTCATTTTGTAATTCCACGGAACATTGTCTGAGGAGTAGTTTATATACAAATATGAAATATATGAAGTATGCAAACACAATCTAAAATGCAAGAGCTTTTGAGAGAACTTAGGCATCAGCCCTTCCTTTTTGCTTGCTGCCTAAAAATACAGCAGAAGTTAATAGACATGAATCTACAGTCTGCTCTGTCACGTCTGCTTAAAATAGCCTCTTCCTAAAGAGATTTAGGACCTGATGCAAAATCTACTGAAATCAATATCGCTGTTTGAAATTTTAAAGGCAGCAACCCACATCATAACAGAGCAGGTAAAACTGCCAAATGTTTCAAATTCAGTACGCTATTTTATGGCAAACTGCTTATGTAGAGAAAGGGAGGATGGGCTGACCTTTTTTAAAGATTCTCTAGTCACTGTTGCTGACCTCTCAGACTACTTGGGCACTTACTTACTCTACCGAAAAGTAAGATCATGTCTATTTCTGTGGACCTTCCCTCAGGCACCCTGAACACTATCAAGTATATTTAAAGGAATCAACCCCTGCTGAAACAAAAAAACCTCTTGTGGCATTCTTGTTGGGATAATAGCTGCTAATGAGCTGCACATATAAATGGATATCTATTCAAAGCAGCTACAAATATATCACATTAGTATGCCATACTTATTTAATGGAAGTTGTAGAGAAACTGTACACTGTAGTGACCATGCCAACACTGCCTTAAGGGCTTCTGACTGTTCTCCAAAACCGAGTTACCTAATGTTGAGGAATAAAGGCTTCAAAGTGAGACTTTTTTTACTCAATGCCAAATTGATATTTTAGGTTTTCTCTCTTCCGATCAGGAGGATTCTGTTTTTATTTCCCTTCACCTCCAGCGGCTCAGCATTCACTCTGGTTCTGCCAATTCTGCAACAAAAAAGCATTTACAGATGCAGCTTGTATGAAATGCAGTGACAAAAAAGTTTCACCATAAAACACAACAGAAGGAGATTGACTGATACGCTAGAAAGATGTTTGTTGTAATAGAGGGTAACCACAGCAATTGTTTCGGTGCTGGTGTCCTAGCTATCAGGAGTGCCCATGACTTGCCTTATCTACGTAACCAGAAGCTCAGTTCAGAGGTAAAAAGTCAGACAGGCTTGTTATAACCAGTAAGACAATGTGATAGCACAGAATCATATCGCCTTTGGCCAACAGAAAAGGGCGTGGGTTTGGCTGTAGGAAAACCTATATGTGAATACCATACCGCAGGATAACTACTGGGGGTGTAAGCAAATGTGTGCAGTTGCTTTTCTTCCAAACCGTCTTGTCTTCTCACCTGGTTCCCTGCTTAAAACACAGACGTTTTCTTAACCCTCCAGATCTAGTTTTGAGGGGATGAGCAGTATTATGTCTAGTGAAGGTGTCTGTGGCCAAAACCCTACAGTGAATACACAGAATCACAGAGGGGTGAAGGATGGAAGGGAACTCCAGACATCTCTAGTCCAGCCCCGGCTCCAGGCAGGACAGACTTCAAAGCTCGATCACGCTGCTCGGGAGTTTATCCAGGCATGTTTTGAAAATCTGCCGGGATGGAGATTCCCCATCCTCTCTGGGCAGCCTGTGCCAGTGCTCAGACACTCTTGTGGGGGTGAATCCTTTCCTTCCGTCCACTTGGAACTTCCCCTGTTCCAGCCCGTGACTATGGTCTCCCCTCCTTTCTTCGGGCACCTCTGGGAAGAGTCTGACTCCGTTTTCTCTACAACACCCCTCTGGGTAGAAGAACACAGCAACCGGAT
>JAVKLA010000028.1:284421-296901 GCA_034782735.1 Sagittarius serpentarius
TCCCCCAAGCCTTCTCGTTAAGCTAAACAAACAAATTCTCAGCTTCTCACTGTACGTCGTGTGCTCCAGCCCCTCAGCCACCTCAGTGGCCCCTGCTATTCTCACTACAGTTGTTCTGTTGTGCTGCAAAGTCTATAGCAGTCATTGTCTTTTGATCTGTTCCTGCTTCTTCCACTACCCAGCTGTGTAATTCTGAGAAGACCAAACCACAATAATTTTTCTTTTTCTCTTCCCACGTTGTTTGCTATGTCCCTTTGGGATGTGAATGCTTAGAAGTAGGAATTGCTTCTACCACTTGTATGTGCAGTCCCAAATATATCAGGATTCTGATCTCTGTTGGCTTCTGGGCATTGCTACAATAGAAAGAGCAATAATACTTATCCACAGTAAGCACACAGGGAAAAAATAATGGAACGGGACAAAAAGAGAAAGACTCAAACATTAAAGAAAAAGCTGGAGTATGAAATGAGGAATGATGATTTTTTATCGTGCCCCGACTGTTTCTTTCACAGAGCAAAAGTGGAAGCTGGAATAACCCCCCTGTTTTTTCGTCCATTTTTGCTTCACTAACTGGAGCCGCCATCCTCGTATCTTCCACAGTCACTGGACAAAGTTAGAGATCTTGGGAATTGCATCTCCCATTTCCTTTACGCTAGAGTGCTCTCTGCAGGATGGGCTTCACCGGTGCCTTTCTCTGGGATTATGCCAATAGATCTTCACTGAAATGTTGGAGTTGTGTTGTCACAAGTATAACGGGTGAAGACAGGATCAGGCTGTAGATGTGACGTGTCTTTCAGAGGGTTCCTGGGATGCAAGATTTTTTATGTATCTTCAGTGCCCCTGGGTGTCTCACAGGCATCTCCAGGCAGGTTTCATTATGACAAATAGGGTCTCTCTGGTTTTAGTTGCCTCACTGAATGCAGAATAAACCCAATGATTCTTAATGCCAGGCAGGATATCTGTGTAGTTATTAGTGTTCTTGTTATACAAGTGATATTGATAATCTCATTCATGTAAACAGGTGGCCAGCTGAAAACTGTAACACGCCATTAAGTGAAGAATAATGTTCTTCACTATACTGTTCAAGGGTAAACACATTTTATCACTTGATAAAACTTGACCTACCTTACTAGTCATTTAGAGTTTTATATAAGCAAAGTTTTTTCCCCTTTCTGAGCAGACAAGGCAGAAACTGTGTACATGAAGAATTCAAAGCACAGTGGATCAGAAAACTGTTCGACGTAATAGAACTTTTTTCCCAAAATTTTTTTTCCAAAACTTACCTTTGTTCCAAAGTGTTAACGGAAGTTTTCCCATTTCCAGTTTCTAAATGAAGTTTTGAAAGCATATTCTGTTGTTTATTTCCCAGTTTTGGAGGACTAAAAATATAAAATGTTGTCAAAGAATCGTCTGTGAAAGTGCACGTGAATAGGCCATCAAAATTACTGCTGGTAGAAAAAGTTTTGTTCACTCTCATTTTGTCCTCTATTTCATAGGTAAAGGGATCAGACAGTCTCAATGACTAAGGTTATAGAAGTAATTAAACAGTCATCCTCCAGGTTACAGTTCGAAGTATGAAGCCTCCTTTCATAGAGCTGCCATATATTTAAACCAGTAGATTAAAAGGCATAGAAAAATAATGGGATTGCCCTGGAAAAAAAATTGCGGATCAAATTACTAAAACCAAACAAACACAAAACCAAACCAGAAAATCTCCTGCAGTTCAATTTATTTGGTGTTGAGACTCTCTTAGATGGATTCAGAAAACGTGATTCAACTTTTGCCTATTTTAAACGACACAGTTCCATGTAATAGGACAAAAATGATCGGTGGGGTTTCTGGGTCATTTGCCTTCCCCACAGCATTTCTTGACCCAAAAAGCACAGGATTCTTGACTTTCCTGGCTTGAAAATCCTGTTTACAGAATTTTCCTTATTGCCTGGATAAAACCCTGCAGCTTTTCCTTCAAGAAACAAAAGAAATAAAATAATACAGGAGTTTTTTTCTGGGAATTATCTAGATTGTTCTCAACAAATTCCATTAACATACAGCACTCCCTCTTAAAAATAACAATTTTTAATGCTTTTTTGTTTTGCGTGTTATAGAGTTGGCTCTTTCCTGAAAATGAATAGTTCCATGGAAACATCAGATCAGTGCTCAGTGATGGCCAAAACCCTTGGTGAGTGCCAGTAAATTATTAAGAAAAGAACAGAGAAAAAAAGATACTCTTATACCACTGCCATGCAGTTCGAAAACTACTATTTCTTGCAAACTTCCTCCTCTGCTCCTTCACTGCAAATAGGCTATAGCAGGACTGGAAAACACACGGACAAGGTCAACAGTGAGGATAAAATGTATGGGAAGCCTCTTTATGAGAACAACTAGACAAGGACTCTCCAGTTTAGGATAGAGGTGACTGAGGTTGTGGAAAAGGTACATAAAAAGCCTGTGAAACCAAAACAGCCTGGGGAGAGAGAGGATGCAGGTCACTACTTCTACCAAAAAACAGCCCTGGGAGCCATCAAACGAGGCTAGTAGGTAGCAGGTTCAAACAAACCAAAGGAGGAGGTTCTTCACACAGTGTTAAACTATGATATTCCTTGCCAGCTGTTGGTGAGCGCTAACCATTTGCATGGCTTTGAAGGGAGAGGAGATGGTGTAAGAGAGAGAGAAATACGTAGAGTGGTAAAATACAGATAAGTCACTTCTGCACTGGGGAGACCCCAGGCCGTAAGTCCTTGATGCTGGAAGAGTATTTGGGGCACTTACCACTACTTGTTCTCTTTATTCCTATATTCTTTCCCTAGGTATCTGAGCCGGTGATAAGGAAGGCAAGAGGCATGAGGCTATCCACGCCTGTGTGCCAATGGCCAAATATCTGCACTTCCTGCATGAACGTCCATGACCTTCAGTTTTCCCTCAAATCTGTCAAAAATGGATTTTTCTCTGCCTTCTTCCAGCTGTTGCAAAGGCAAACCTTTAGCTCTGGCCAAGCTCACCAGATTTTGACTTTCCCTGAATTCTCTATCACGCACTGGTTTGTACCAGCCAGCCCCACCCTCTCTGCATTCTGAACGTAATGCAGCCCCAATTCATCGTCTTGCTCTAAACATTGGTTAGAAGCCAAGTCAGAGCTTCTTTTCACCTGTCCCAACGCTACCATTGCTGGCTGGCTGCACTGCTCGTCAGGCTTCGCAGGGCTAGCTGAGCCCTAAGAGCACCTTGGCAGGCTGCTGCAGATACTGCAGGTAGCTGGGAAGCAGGCCGAGGCAAAGGCAAAGAGGGTGGAGGACATTTATCACAATCATGCCCATTGTGCGTGGTCTTGCCAAGCACAAACTGGTTCTTACTGATTGGCGGTGGCGTCTCAGACGCGGACGTGCTGCTGGTGCTGGTGCCAGTGTGCGTATGCCACGTGCCAAGCACGAAAGCTCTCTTAGGCCCCTGTGCACCCTGGCCAGAGCAGCAACTGCAGCTGATCCGTCTTCCCAGGCCAACACCATCGATACAAGCTGGCATTCTAGAGTTTTGTCATCAATGTGACACAAGGGCTGAAGTCATGGTGACGAGTCCCCCCCTCCATCTGGAGTCACAGAATCATAGATTCCTAGAATAATATTGGTTGGGAGGCACCGCTGGAAGTCGTCTTGTCAAACACGACGGTCCGCATCCTCCTGAAAGAAAAGCCTTTGAACTACAGAAGCAGTCAGCGTTACCCACCTTGGAGCTAGGCTCCAAGGTCTCATCGCTCTCCTCGGCATTTCTTGCCAGCTGAGGGGTGTTACTTCTGGCTTAGTGTTTTGGCTTCTGTTAACGTTTCTCAGCTGCGCAATGCTGCCCACGCATTGTACACATGGCTAAGCTGGTATCTAGTTCAGGTTTGAGAACTCCCTTAAATGGTACGGCACCCGAAGAGTTTCTGTCATAGGGAGGTTAAGGAGTGGATTACAAAATGGTGAATGCAGAGCGCGTAATACCCACGTGGAGACAGGCTCCCGTCCAAGCAGGAAGGGCTATTGAATCATTTTAGCACAACAGTATTTATAACTATGGAAAGAATAAAATATTTGTCTAAATACCAATCCAATAATAGGAAGCCAGAAAGAATCCTGTCTGGCTTCTTTATAAGAAAAATACAAGCGGTATTTTGTTTCATAAATTTACTTTAAAGAGCACAATAGATCACATTCTATGTGATCTAATGGTAGTCTTCATAGACTATAGATTTTCTCAGACATCACGTATTTTCTAAAAAGCATTTTACACCATGATGAGTTATTTCCATCTTCTTGTTTTCCATGTTATTTTTTTACCTTCTTTCTGATGGTTCATCTGGTGAAATTTAAACGTTTAAGTATGTGTTATTTCAAATTAACCTTACCAATGATAATTCAGTGTCGTTTGGCACTTTTCTACAGCACTGAACTAGACTGAATAAAAGAGATTTAAATATAGATTATGTAATTAATTTCTGCCCCCATGTGTCTCGTGTGAGCTGATATAATACATGAGGGAAGGATGGGGATGGAGAGCTGGCGATACGCGGCTGCAACAGATGTGCTTTGGTTCCAGTACATACGGAAAGAGCAGTCCTAACTTCCTCAGAGAGTACTGAGTCCCAGTTTGGTGCAGTGTTTAGCACACGCCGAGTGAAAGAAAGGGACTGCAATCTAAGATAAGGTGGGATTCCACAAGTGTAATGACAAAAGGAATAGGAAAAGGGGGGTGTGAGTTGACCAGTGCTGTAAACTTGCATTTTTGAAAGCCATTATGACTCTAACAGCAAAAACATTCAGGATTTAATCTTACCAGAAAACAATAATAAGCAATCTTTGCTGGCGCCTTTTGCCAGCCAGCTGGTGATGCCCGTTGGGAAGAATCTACACTGGAGCATGAGAAGAGAGCAGAACAAAAGCATATCCTGTGTGTGGTTGTAGGGACGGGAAAGAGCTGAGTTTTAAACTCTCTGGTTCATTCCGAAGGACTGAGATTGAAGTCTGAATGACTGAGGATCTATAAAAAGATAAGCGACGCCCGCCATCACCAGCAGAGTCAGCATAATTTTTTTTTGAGAATGGCAAGTACCTTAGCTGTTCATACCACAGCAAGGTTTGCTTATGTCTTACTGACCAGAGATTTTCCCTTCAAATCTGTTTTTTTCCCCAGAGAAATTATCTACATTATCAAGGCACTGTTAGCTGGACTTTCTTATTACTGGTATTGTATTTTGTCTCAGTTCAGCACCTGCAAGTCTGCAGATTCTCTGGGACATCAGACTTTAGCAGCAACCAGCTAAAAGTGCCACAAAGTACAGATTTATTTATTTATATATTTATTTATTTAAATATTAAAAGTATTGCAAAGAAAGCCTACCATAAAATAAAAGCCTACAGTGAACTAAAATTAATGGATGCTGATTCTTGTCCACTTGTCTGTCTGTCAGTTCTGATATATCGGTACTCCGCTGGAGAGAACATCCTCCAAAGAAGACTGGCCAGTAGCTACTATTCAGAATTTGTTACTTAATATATGCCACTCCTTTCAGAAGTTTCCTGCCACTTGTTCCTCTCTTATTCCTTTTTAGTTCCTGCATCAAACTTCCGGGAATCCTCCAAGGAGAAAATAATCTTCAAGTTACACAAATTGGTTGTAAACTTCAATACTGAAGAAAAAACATTACTAACATTTATCAGAAGATATTACAATAAGTTAAGTTTGCTATATCATTACAAAGTTATCCATAGTGCTATTATTTCAAAAATACGCAAATACTTTCTCACGTAGATACTAGCAAGTTTCACGAACGATCATATATATATTTCTTTTACCTACTTGTTTTATTACGGGACGGCTGCAGGACAAGCAACTTCCTAGAATTCTCTGTTTTGACGGCACAGAAGTGAGGGTATTAGATATCTCACAGCCTGTCTGTGTTCAGGTGTGAAGGATGAAAATGGTTTGTGAAGAGGGCAGTTACCCCACAGGAAAAGCACGCGGGATTTAGTTCTGCTTGTAACTGAACAATATTACATTCTTAGTTTTACATTCACTTGTCACATTGGTCGTGCCAAGAGATGACGGTCCAACAGCTCACTTCAGCTAAGCATATGTTTGTTCCATATTTGTTATTTCAGATGCACAACTTTCCTTTTCCCTGTTATTATGCCATATTGTTTCTCTTCCATTTTTACACACTTCCACCACAAGTAGCATAGATGGAAGTAAAACCCTTGGCTTGAACGCCTGGGGCTCTGTACTTGAGGAGGGCAGCAGACGCTGGCATCCTTGACACGCCTGAGGGCAGGGCTCCCATCCAGAAGCACCTTGACAGGGTGCAGGGAGGGGCTGGCAGGAACCTTATGGGGTTCAACAAGTCCTGTGCCTGGGAAGGAGAAACCGCGTGCAGCAATACAATACAAGGCTGGCGATGTTCTGGCTGAGGAGCCGCTTTGCTGGACTGGGAGTCTTGGTAGCAGGGAGCTGAACACCAGCCAGCAGCGTGCTCTGGCAGCCCAGCGGGCCAACTGTACCACGGAGTGTATCGATAGGAGCGTATCTATCAGACTGGCGAAAATCACTGTCTCCTTCTACTCGGCGTTCATGAGGCTGCAGCTCAAACGCTGCACCCAGTTTTGGGCCCGCGAATGCAAGAAGGACATTGGTAAGCTGGAATATATTCTGCAGAGGGTCACCAGGACCGTCAAGGGGCTGGAGCACCTCCCCTGGGAGGAGAGGCTGAGGGAACAGAGCTTGTTCATCCTGGAGAGGAGAAGGCTTGGGGTGGGGGACACAGCCTGCTAAAACCTACAAGGAGGTCATCGGGAAGATGGAAGCAGGCTTTCCACAGCGGTGTGTGCCAGCCGGACAAGAAAGAAGGGGCATAAGCTGAAACAACAGAGATTCCGACTGGATATAGGGAGACGCTTTTCCGCCACGAAGTCAGTCAAGCAGTGGATCAGGTTGCCCAGAGAGGTCGTGCAGTCTTCATCCTTGGACATTTTCAAGGCCAGTCCAGGTAGTAGGTTAGGCTGGACGACCTCCTGAGGTCACTCCTGACCAGAACAAGAACATCCCTACCATCCTATGATCAGCCTAGAAACGTTCCTGAATTTGCAAAAGTGCAAAGAAGAAATTCTTTCCAATACTAGCACTGTTCTAAGTATGGCTATTAACACTATGCAAATAACTGATTTCCTTTGGCTTTCCTTTCACTGTATAATTAGCTTCAGAGACTTTGTACCTCTTGCTCTACATCAAATGAATCCTATTCAGTACTTTCTCCACGTGCATTCAGTAACAGCGTGGCAAAAACTATAAAAAAGAATTTCTGTGAATCTATTTTTACAAACTACGGTGGCTTCAGTTCTCCCAGAACGATCCACAGTTTTTAATTATATTTGGCAGAGAAAGAAAATTGGGTTTGCATTTACAGGCATTCTGGAGGAAATCCTGAGCGACCTGATCGAGTTGAAGGGGTCCCTGCTCACCGCAGGGGGGTCGGACCAGATGGCTTTTGGTGGTCCTTTCCAGCCCAAGCCGTTCTGTGATTCTATGAAATGAAATGTGTTATTCACTTCAGCAGCTAATGCTTAATGATGTAACAGCAGGGTCAAAGTTCTCTTCTATTTTTTTTTGAGAGGATTTAAACATGCATATATATATATATCTCTCTCTGAAAAATACTCCCTACCCAGATCCTATAGGTATGGAGTACAGTGGGGTAAGGAGAAGGCAGCACTTTCAGTCTCGTGCTAAGCACTTCTACTTGAAATAGCAAACTTGAGTGTTCATTAACTAATTACATGTAAGAAAGAGAAAAAAATGATAAACCTGATGGTTATGATATTCATTTATAAGACTGGACATGCAGACATCAGTACTTTTCCCAGAGGTGTTGTTTTATACACGGTGGATCAGGTTCATCAGAAGAAATTGGTAGCACCTTTCTTCCCCAGAATAAAACGTAGCCCTTTAAAACACCCTTCGAGGAGGCTGCAGGTAGAGGAGCACGTCCTTTGAAGAAACCTGGAAGAAACTGGAAGACGGTTCTCCAGGTGATTGCTCTAAGTCCTGACCTGACAGCAGACACCAGCTCCTCCGTTTTGGGTTCCTCTGGTTTTGTGCTTCTCTTAGAATCTTGCTTATTAGAGACTCTCAGCC
Source organism: Sagittarius serpentarius (assembly GCA_034782735.1). Lineage (NCBI taxonomy): Eukaryota > Metazoa > Chordata > Aves > Accipitriformes > Sagittariidae > Sagittarius > Sagittarius serpentarius. The sequence goes on from JAVKLA010000028.1 coordinate 292,582, forward strand.
CTTTTTCCTCCCGTCAGCTTACGCCAAGGTCTGAAAGCCTGCAGTTGGGCAGGGGGCTATATACCGCTGTTGAAGGAGAGATCTGGCCTAAGTTACTCGGCTGGAGAGCCAAAGGACCAGCACAGGTCGCAACAGGAGCCGGACTTGCCTCACACTCAAAGCAGTACCAGCGCTACACATGTCTATACATCCCTCTTCTGCGTATCTGAGTGCTGGGGACAAAGCCCGCTGTGCTACTGATACACACAGGTGCGTACTGGACTCCTCCAAAGGCCGTCGCTTTAGGACAACGAAGGCTTGTACTTGCTTGGATGAAAGCGTTGCAGAAGGCTCTTTGCCAAAGCATCTGGACCGACTATAAAAAGGCTTGGGTCTAGCAGGAAACCACCTCTTCTCCCTGCTCCCAAGCGCACGTACAGCTCTCTAGTCCTAACCTGGCAATGGTGCCCCAGCCAGCCCCCACTCTGCCTCCCGCTACCACGGGGTCTCTCATAGTCGTCACAGCTGGTCAGAATAAGATAATGTGTTTCAAGTGTGTTTTCCCACATTTCTGTGTAACTGTTAGTAAACAGCGTAAAGCGAACTTTGAAAATGCTAAAGAGCGAACACTATTGCAGACTAGCCCAAGGATTAACTCACCCAAGAAGACCAACCCTCAGCACCTCCCAAAAATGCAAAACAAAAGTATATGAAAAAATTTTGCCTTTAACTGAACACTGTGCTTTATCTTGTGTTATCTTCTAACACAGTGGAACTCTTGGGGACTTTTAGGACTAGCTATGCTGGGAAGAAGCCTTGAATCTTTCAGGTAAAATCACAGGTATTTCAAAAGAGACAGCAACCGGCCTTAAACCTGATTCTGAGCAGCCTAGTTTAGCAGCTTTCTGAGATCACAAAATTCCTTGGAATTAAGCAGTTTTCATTCATTCACACAGTTCAAAATTTGCTATATTTCACACATAGCTGTGTGCCGTGTCTTTCAATCATCCATCAGCTACACAGATATGCGAATAAATATACATATATACATGCACATCTTTTCTACATCATGTGACAGAAAATGAATGTGTCCCGTATTTGTCCTAAGTCTAAGTTATTTGCAAACATTATCTGCATCCTGCCCTTTTAGTTTATCTCTTGGAGTTACTTTTAACCATTAGTTCTAAGCTCTCATGCAATCCCCACATAGAAAAATAAAATTAAAAAGTACAAATAAATGCAAGCTAATTTCTAAAGCGTGAGTTTAGCAATCTAACTTAAAACACATGAGACTGGAAAAAATTGCCTGGATTTCTAAGGCAGACAACCAACGTCGGTTTGTTCAACTTTATTTTCAAACATAAACGTCCTCCAGTAAAATCTCATATTTTAATACCTTCTATTAAAATGCAAGTTCTTTTATGCTACGTTTCCTCACACACAAAGCTGTGATGCTCTTTGAGAGTGAAAGAAAATCTGGACAAGACAATTAGGCAATGACACATTTGTTAGTGGCCGTAACCTGCTGGTATGAGTGGTATCAGATTCTTACCGTAATTAGAAATGTAAGTGCATATTGGGTTGGCCCCCGCCGGCAGCTAAGCCCCCACCCGGTCGCTTGCTCACACCCCACCAGTGGGATGGGGGAGAAAATCGTACGGGCAAAAGCAAGAAAAACTTGTGGGTTTAGGTAAACACAGTTTAATAAGCGGAGGAAAAAGAAGAAAACAAGTGCTGCAAAGGCAGTCACTCACCACCTCTCACCAGCACATCGATGCCCAGCCACTCTCTGATCAATGGCTACTTGGGAAAAAACTCCCCCCCCGCCCCTTTTGTTGCTGAGCACACCGTTATATGGCAAGGACCAGCTATACGGTAAGGAATATCCCTTTGGTCAGCTGGGGTCAGCTGTCCCAGCTGTGTCCCCTCCCAAACTCTTGCCCCCCCCATCACCCCAGCCTACGCACAGTGGGAGAAAGAGAAAGTCCCGACGCTGTGCAAGCACTGCTCAGCAACTGCTGAGACATCAGTGTGTTACCAACACTGATTTGGTCGCAGATCCAAAACGCGGCACCCTATGGGCTGCTATGAAGAAAATTAACTCCATCCCTGCCAGACCCAGTACAATGTGAACAGAGCAGAACCCTATTAAAGTCTTGGTATCCTATAGTATCAAATGCTGATAATGACCAGGCAACAGATAAGTATTTAGAGTGATTTGGGCTGGATCCTTCAAACACATGGAACAAACTCCATCAGTTCTGAAGAGGCCAACATATGTGGCCAGCTATTTTAACGAAAAATATTCCAGGATGTTCCAGAACAAGAGACGATTGCTATGAAGACACTGTCCTGACAGAAATATCTTCAGTCGCGCTGAAACAGAGCAAAGTGTTTATGAAATAAAACCAAAAAGTAAATACATAGACGTTTTCAGAAGCTCTATGTAAAATGTTTGCCATAACACACAGAAAAAAGTGGGACAATTAGTACCATACACAATCTACACTTAACTCAGTTTCACAGAACATCCCTTAGAGCAGAAAGAAACTATGGATTTTATGTAAATAAAAATCAGCTCTCAGTACATGAGCAGTAACTGTGAATGCTCACTGGAGAATTACTCGTAGTGCAGCAAGATAACATTCAAAAATGAAAACTACCTCATGGAGTATTAATAACTTGATATCAAATAGCAAGAAGAAACACGATAAGAGCCAAGTAATTATTTGTTCTTTGAAGAACTTCATAATTCTAAGCTCTCTATATTTTTGTTGGTGATTTTTCTATCCTTCCTTCTGTGATGACAATGGCAGAGGTGTAGCGCCTGTATCCCTCCTATAGCTGACACCCCCTACATTCACAAACAATAGAATTCTAGGACAGGTATAATTTAACATTCTTCTGCTGTTCAGCAAAACACTTCAAAATCCTGCATGTGAAGTGACGTGACACAAAGAACAACATCAAAAGCAAACCCATTAGCAAAAGCAATCAGCCATTACTTGATAATCACTAAGCAGCACAGTGCAATTCTCAAGTGGCCAGAGCGCACACTGCCTTGCTGTAGATGATGAAAGGCAATCATAATTTCCCTGAACAAAGTACCTGGTTATATAGCAGTACCTGCCTAGAACTCTCCAAAACAAGGAAATACGCGTTCCCTCTTTTGAGCATATGTGTTTTTAATAAAGTTTTGAAGCTTCAAATAAGCCAAAAGCCCAGATGACTAAATTGCTACCTCAAAACCCAATCTTCTTTTATTGCTTTCCTCAGTGAGCACAGAAGTCTATTTTGAATACAGCTTTCCAGGCTTGCAGACAAATCTAGTCCTTAAATAAGCGGATACGACGTGCTGTTAACGCAACGGGATCGTGATCATGTATCACATAAGGCTGAATGTACAGTCCAGAACTTGGCTATCATTGCAGAAGTTACCCGTTACTTACACAGCTTTTATCACAGATTTCAAGTATTAAAGAGTTCTAATGTGGTTGCAATTAGTATAACTGAGAATTTAAATTGAATGCTTGGCCTCAGGTATAACATCCAAACTTGAAGTTCTTCATTGTGTCAGTTTTGTTATTGACAGTCACAAAAAATGGGTGAGGCAGTCCTCTCTTTCAAAAAGCAATCTACCACTCAGGCTGGCATGCAAGCAGAATGACAAAACCACACATCAGCTTTTCCACGATGATGCATTCTTTGTTTAGGAATGATTTATCTGCCAAGAAGTGAAAGGAGACAGGTTATTTGTTACACAGAAGCACAGAACAACTTCATTGGTCTTGCTATGTGTGAATCGACAACTACACCGATAATAATGGGTGTTTATCAATAAAGATTCTTGTTATTGTAATTTATGTGATGCCCATGTGCAAATACTATTCCACTGACATGTCAAATGGTTTGGTCCGTGCTTACTGCCCTCTAAGCATTCCTCGTCCAGAACTGCAGCTGTCAGCTCTGTCGTTCCTAGATGGAGAAGACCCTGAAGTTAGCCACTGACCTTGAATATAAAAATCTAATACGAATGTAACCGCCCCAAGTACTAAGGTGGACTCTGAGAAACTGATGTGATTCTGCTGGGAGTGCAATGAAGATATATCTTAAAAATGAGGGTTCACAATAGGGTTACTTCTTTCCAGAATTTGGGAAAAAATTCTTGTTTGCAGATAATTTAAAACTGCTGTTCAATTTCAGTGCAGTTTATCTCATCAGAGCTACAAAAATACCAAACCTAAAAGCATACACGATGGCTCCCCAACCCCCCATCCCCCTGCCCAAATTTATCCAAAAGCCTAAATGGATAGCTTAAAAAAGAAGAGAATGCTTGGGAGG
>JAVKLA010000028.1:302302-317434 GCA_034782735.1 Sagittarius serpentarius
CTGGACGCACGCAAGGACCTTCACATCCTTCTGAAATGGCGGGGCCCAGCACCGCACACCGCACTCCAGGTGAGGCCGCTCCAGCACTGAACACAGCGGGACGATCCCCTCTTCTGACCGGCGGGTTATGCTCTGTTTGATGTCCCCCCCGGACGGGGTTTGCCCCCTGGGCTGCCCCGGCACACGGCTGGCTCGCGTTGAGCTGCTGCCGACCGGCACCCCCAGGTCCCTTTCTGCAGGGCTGACCTCCAGCCACTCCTCTCCCAATTTATGCTTGTGCCCGGTGTTACGCTGTCCCAGGCGCAGCATCTGGCATGTCGAGTTGTTAAACTTCATCCCATTAATCACCGCCCAGTGCTCCAGTCTATCTAGATCCCTCTGCAAGGCCTCTTGTCCCTCAAGAGGGTCAACCCCTACCAAGACACTTGTATGCCTACCTAGCCACTTTTCCACTGATGGCATCTGCGTACATGGAATATGAGGACTTTGTGCACAAGAGCCTCCAGCTGATAATAAATATTAATTGTTTAAGGCAATATTTGAAAACATGGACTCATGGAAATGGTTTGTCTTGCACTAGTTTCAAACCGCACCTAAACAAGACAGGGAAGAGATCAAGAAGGTAGATTATGAGGTCATCTGCCTGTTCAAGAACAGAATGATGACCTAAGTAAGGACAGACTGAATCACAGATTTCATCTCTGCATAAGCCCTCCTTAAGTCCTAAACGGACAGAAGCATCTCTACCAGCCTTTTACAGGCCATAACTAAATGCTTCTACTCAGCTTTTTGTATAATTCTAGACAAAGAAGAAAGAAAACAAGGGAATAAACCTTCCCTTCCTTTCTCCTTTTGTTAAAAAGGTACAAATGTTACAAATCCTGCTTTTCAAAAGTATTCAGTAATGTTGCATGTCCAGTTGGGGTTTTGTGCCCTAATATCAGAGCACTTTGTATTATGCAGCACCGTCTATGTATACATATGTACTATACACAATATACATGAATACACAATGACTTATACACAAGTCCCACTAACTTCAGTTGAAGCTGTGAATGCTCAGGACTTCTGTAAATGAGGGGATTATATAAAATGCCCAGAAAATTTGGACATACTGCCTGTATGGATAGTGGGAAATGGTCCACTGGAAGCGGGTCGATTCACCACAGCAGCTGGTGCTCATGCTACCTGTGGGCCAAGAATTTTACTTCAGGATGCATTCGGTCTGGTCCCCCAAACTGCATAGCCCTACCACACCTGTGGTGTGATGCAGTCCAGGCAAAATCTATCTTACAAAACTTTCCTTTTTTTTGGAAAGCAGCCCAATCTGGAAAGCATCACCCTGCTGTTTCACCTGTCTCACACACAGGTCACAGTCACACGTAACCGCCTCTGCCAGCACTGTCACTATAAGGCTTTCTACAGGAAAAGGAGCCTTATCTTTGTTTCAGCCCATGCCATCTCTGGTGCCATAATGGTTGCGTCCCATCCCGCCTTGCGGAGGAGGACACACGTCCTCTGTCAGGATAGTCTGCTTAACACCGCCATGGGATGGAATGTTGTAAAATTGCCTGACTTGGACTAAAATGGGGAGAGCTCACCTATCTAGAGTAGTATCTGCCTAGAAGAAAAACCTGCCTGTTAAATGAGTTAATCCCAGTTGGGTGGAGCAACCAAGAAAGACCAAAGACAACATAAAGGCACGGTGCAGCCACCCCAGTGGGGGACACCAGAAGCCGCCCCTGAGAGCACTGTGACGTTCCCGTGTACCTTGCTTTTTGTCCTTCCCTTCTAACCCTCCCTCCACTGTCATTTCCAGCTGTCTTGCCCAGCAACATATCCTTGTATGAGGACACATGAGACGTAGCTCATATCCTTGAAAATCCTCACCCTCTTTTTCTTTCTTGGGAGCTCCTAATTCTTTTCTTCCCCTCCAGATCTTCCCAGGTCAGTGCTCAGCCACGTCTCTCCTTGATTCCCCGTCCCTCCCTCTGCGAGTCACTTTCAGGGTCAGACTTCTGCTACCGACTGCCTTCCACACATCTTCTCTGCCCCCACACCGGTTGACAAACCCGGCCCCAGACTGCCCAGCTGGTCCCAGTCTCTTCATCGAAACTCAGCCCTGTGCTCTTCACACTTCTGCAGTGAGAGTCCTCCGCGTTGCACAGTCGCCTGGTTTGTTCCTGTATGAGCTGCGCTGAATACGCCTTGCTTTCAGCCTAACAACTCTGTGTAACAACTCTGAAAGAACAAAACCTTTTAGCTTAAAAAGAAGGAGCAGTATTGACAGTACTGACTCAGAGGACTCCTATGCCACTTTTCCAAGCATACAAATAAAATGGTCTCAAATTTCAGCATCATTAAAGAAGAAGGCTTGCAAATACACCATTACTTTGTGTTTTGCCATCCTTTATGGGCTCCATTAGACTGATGAAAGCTTTCTGACATTTTCTAGCCCTTTCTGACAGCTTTTTTTTTTGTGCACTTCTCTACAAAAGCAGAGATTTAAGAAGAAGGAACTGCTATTCCTATTTTACATACTGAGAGCTTTTACCAAGCATCTCAAAGAGCTCTTTGTTAACGACGAAATACCACGCAGAAGTGGTTAGTTACCTGTGGTGATGCAAAAACACCTGGGAACGGTTAGTTATAAGCAGCGCTATAATGTCAAAACTTGTGTTGGCTGTTGAGGTTGTTCTCCCAGCAGAGAGTTTGCTGGGTATGGCATCTCTTCATATTCATTGTTTTAAATCTATTTGCACATTCACCTTTTCTTCCTCAGTCCACGATCTGAAATTGTAAAGTGAACATGGGGAAACTGTGTTGTTTGAGTGTTACGGTGTTTCCCTGAGATGTGCTGGGGAGAAGCCATCTGGGCTGTAGAACAAAATGTTGCGCTCATTTGTACAGCCCACGTTGTGCATGTCCAGCAAATGCAGATTCTACCACCAGAAAAATGAGGGCGTCTCAAGAGTAACTGTATAGCATGTGCCCTGTGGCAAAGCAAATTACAGAGCATAAACCTAACCTGGGCATCCGTGTCCCTGGCATAAAACACTAGCTCTCATCTCTGTTATATTTCTGAACAACCACCACGTTCTTCCTTCCTGTTGGAGGATTAAGAATCCAAATATTGGATTCTTAATTACCTAGCGCAAGCATGCTTCTCATTTCAGTATGAAAAAAAGAGAAAAAAACAGAAGTAAAACCTAGACCAGAAGAGGTAAAGAGCTACTGCTGGGTTGGATCCTGACATACGGTATGTGGTTTTTTACCCTGCGTAGCTGTGCTCCAAGATACCGTTTTGTGATAAAAAACAGTAGCAGTTTATTGGATCATAAGGAAAAGTCTACTAAACTGTCCTTCTACCAGACGTATTCCTCAAGCTTGCTCCTAAACATCATTGTCTAAATTTAGATCTGGATATATATCTAACGATTTTATTTCAAAGCACGTTAATGGCTGTCTCAGTCCCAGGTCAGCGACCGCCCATGCTACAGCAATAACCATTGTACCGCTGTGATACCATTGACGACTGACGTTGCTGTCTCAGTGAACACTCTTAAGTAAAGAATGACAGCAATATACCAAATCAATATTTGCACCTTATTCTTTATTGCTATGTTTAGATATTGAAAAAGCATATTTCTTCTTGTCAGAATCCATAGCTTTGATTCCTCTATACTTCAGCAGTATGATTCAAGTTTCCGAGGTACACAATGAGTAAAAAGCACATAACCAACAGCATCAACAAAATTCTAGCAAAACGTAAGCTAGTATTGCGCACCCTTTCTCTGCAATTGCACTTAATTCCTGGGATAGGAATCCCTTAATTCCAGGAGAGGGGGTGGGAGGGGGACTCCACCCTCCCTACCACTGATGTCTCCTTGCGTGTGCCTTCATATTTACTGGGGAGTTCCAGCCTTCCATTCTTTGCAAATTCCTTGCTCCTTTCTCACCTCTCCACCCATCTTCTGTTTCAAAATCCTTTCCCATCTTTACCTAACCTACCTTCTTTTGCCATGCCCTACCAAATCTTTCTTTTATTGCCTTCCATTTTTAGTAGTAGTAGTAGTAGTAGCAGCAGCAGCAGCAGCATCTTCCCCCGTTTTCTATTGTTATCTGCTGCAATGGTGACATCAACCCCAGAAATGCCAAATTTGAGTACGCATGTAGCAAAACTGGAACCAATATGGAAAAAAAAAAAGTGATTAGGGGCAGGTTTTTAATTTGGGAGGAGTTTTGATGGAGAAAAAGAGATGCAAGGGCTGTGAGAAGGTCCATCTAATTCAGAAAAAATGGAGTATAAGGGATGAAATCATCGGAAGACAAACATAGGGCAACTCTGACAGTAGCAGCATGGATGCCTACAAACGATAGCTAATCTGACTGGCAAATACCAAGTTCACCAGGCAAATACCAAGTTCACTAGGACAACCGACTGGGTCCTCTGTGAGGTCTGTGGCTATATGACTTGGTGTGGGGAGAAAGAGACTTGCACCTTCATACTCATAGAATTCTAATTCAATGGGGGGTCTTTATCTGATTCACTAGATTTAAGAAACAATAATTAGTTTCATAGCAGTACATAATAGCCTGCACAATCATAATAATAAATTAATATTAGCAGTATGCTATTCAGCTAATTTGATTATTGATAATTTTGCTGTTCTTTGCCAGTTTCCTCATATTGTATTCATTAATCAGTGAACACCTTAATCAGTTTACACCATTTATATCTTAAGTCTCTGATTTAAAAGGGGAGTGTTAAACCTCAGAAACACTATGCTTCTGAGCTTGACACTTGTGTGGACGCCCTTATTCCCAGAATCACTACCTAGAAGAGTCCAGAAGAGACCGTAGTCTCTAGCATTGCTCTAAGGTTCTCATTGCTGGACATCCCGAAAGACCTCCACCAGGGAAAATCAACACCCTCAGAGACTTTTGGGGTCCTCTGTCTCTCATAGTTGACACCAACAACCCTCTGTATCAGCACTCTCGATTCCAGCCAGGTAAGTGCCATGAAGGCATGCAGTGCCAAAATTCTGCTAGAGGTCTCATTCATCACCATTTTAGCACTGGGGCAAGAGCTCCAGAGTCACAATATATGCCACTGGTCTGACTGGGGGGCTTCCCTGCCTTCCAGAGCAATTCCTCCAAGGCTGAAAGCTGTGGTCACATCAGAGCCCACTTATCTTCTGGTCTGTTCGGCGTTGGGAGAAGCTGAGCTGAAGTACCATGCCTAGGTTTAAACCTCTTTTTCACACAAATGTAACTCAGGTGCAAGACCAAGAAGACAAAAGAAACTGGATTTGTTCCTTTGTTGGGGGACGGCATGCCAAGGAGAGGGATCACAAGGGTCTTCCTCGATGGTTGTGGAAACTATGGTTTTCATAAGGGTATAAATACGCCCTTGGGAAATGATCAGAGGAAATCAAGTTACCAGGGGAAAAGCAGATTCGATAGAGGTAAAACTCTGTCATTATTAAGATAGTACAACCAGCTTGTACCAGGACTGTAGAAACGTGTTGGAATCTCTTTCACTGTAAGTTAATAAGAAAAGGTTAGACAAGTATCTTGTCTATCAAATCTATCAAATTACTTGGATACTCTTGATCTGCTAAAAAGTAGGGAGTAGATGATGTGGCATTTTGAGAGTCCCTCTATAACTGTGATACTTGCGTCAGTAACTTCTGATATTTGAGTCATATTACAATTATTCCAAATATAATCACATTGCAAAACAAATGACATTTTTGATCTCAAATTTGGTAGACAGACTAACACAGGAAAAGAAGAAATATTAAACAAATACATTACTGTTGATAGCTAGAGTAGTATCTTTCCTCAGTTTCTGTTTAACAGGTTTTCTTTCTATGTTTCTTTAAATGAATGAGCTCATGTAACAGGTAAGACAACTAATGCCTTTCTGTATATGTGTAGTTCAGATTCTGAAATTCTTAACCTTACCCATTAAAATCAAATCACATATATAAAAATAGCAAAATATCCCTCTTCCTACTGGTCTGACATGAATGTGCAAAAGTCCATGAAAGCTTCTACAGAGAAACTTTTCAACAGAGAGTCTTCTGCCTTTCGCTGCTTAAGAACAAAGAGCAAGGGAATAAGTGTTGGATGATTTCATTTTGCTCTCCTTTGTGCCCCTTCACGCTCATACCATAATCTGGATAGTCTCCAGTGCCAATACAGACATATTGTGTGACATGGACGATTAAAGTTCAAGAGAAATTCAAGAACTCTGTAAACAGAACAACACATAGGCAGTGAAGATCAAAACTTCCATGAGAATACTTAGTTTATTGTATTAAAATTCTGTAAATATATGCAATATCTGTTCTAGCGTGATATGGAATAAATAAAACCAGAACTGACTCTTTGATACAGTCCAGTGAGCTCATTCTATTTAATGCCAAAATATTACTTTGGTGACAAGTTTTCTTGTTTTCCCATCAGAACAGTGTTACAGTAGACTGTGAAGTCAAAAGTATGATATTTTCTTCTCACATCACTACTTCTTCCAAATGGTCTTTCTCTGAATGAACACACACTGCCTTCAGCATGAATAGTCAGAAACATTTGGTGTAGGAAAAGCGGCATATTTTGCTAGCAATTATCTATTTGTAACTAGCAGTTGAGAGACTTTTTTTCCTGAACCAGTATCTTTATCTGGTTAAGTGACTTGGTTAGTAGAAGGTTTCTGAGAAATGTTGTGTTGTTTTTAGTAATTTGACATTTGCAAAGAAGTCATTATTTAGTTCCCCAAACGATTTCTTGCTGTTTGACATTTTAGGAATTGAAATTCCATTTGCATACAACCTTTTGCATAATTAATATACTAAAAATGATTATTTGAAAGAGGTGTAAACCTGCTCTCCCATACTATGACTGTATAGCTGAGGTCATAATTAGCATTCAGCTGTTAGTTGTCCTGTATTCAGTTTCCCAACTCCTTACACAATGAGTCCCGATTTCAAAAAAAGACCTTTTGTTGTTTCCCTTCCTTTATCTGGTCTAAGCCCCTGATTTGTTTCCAGTGTCAGTTTTGCTAAATAAGTTGTTTCAATAGCTTCAGTCGTAAAAACTGAAGACAAAAGCAGAATGTTCCTGCTGCAGATCAATCAGTATAGATTTCAGGTTTAGGAGCTGTTTCAGGCACTGTATGCCTGTTTGGGAGGAGGAACCATCATTTAACTCTACCTTGGCACTTGGATCCTAAATTTCAGTAATGACAATGTGTGCTGTACTTGATACCCAGGCCGCTATGGAGAAATGGGCAGAGCACAGGAAAAGACAGCATTGCCAGAGGTATTACCATTTGCCAAAAGTGTCAAAATATCTGTATATGTAGCTATTATATATTCTTTATAACAATGGAAAAAAGGCCAACACAGATGACCACCCCCCCATTCTTTGTGCAAATGGTATGTCTGCCGTATTAAAGTTGGAAGTACTAGTCAGAATTGTGTGGCATATATTGTAATTAGGTTCCTGAAAAACTCTGGGTACATTTTGAAGAGCTGTTTAAACAGCATTGCGTGTAGCCACACCTTAATCTGTGATAAGTATTTTAGTAAATATTAGCTAGAGCTTAATGCTGAGCCTTTGTTACAGAAAGTCTATCTAGACAGACCAAAGTATAAACATCTGTCATGCAAAGCGGAGTCTAACCCAGAGAATGTGACTCAGGGACAGAGGAAAGGATAAGGCAGTAGGTTGTTTTAAAGAACCTGTAGTACCTTTAGTACCACCAGATATTCTGAACATTACTTGTAGATGGCTAGGTTGTACTGTTCGGCTCAGCTCTAAACCAACAAACAAAAAAGAAAAAAATCACAATTCATAACACTGAAACATGTAACACCCTATGAGTAATAATTATTCATTGATTACGTTTTGTTTCTGTGTAAAAACAATCTAGGAAAGGATTTTGGTTATTCAGAACTGAGGAAGTCATGGAATAAATGAAATCTGAACAGAGGAAAAGCAGTTCTTCTAAACTGAAATATACCCAAGGAGTTTGAACTTTCAGTTTAAACATAAATAGGTAAAAGTGAATTTTCTGAAAGACAAGGAAGAAGATGTCCTGGTTTTCTGCATTCTGTGATGCTTTTCTAACATACAGAGTTTTTTTTAAAAATGAAAACTTGTTATTTTCTTTTAAACTCAGGTCTGATTATTTCTAATATTTATTTCCAGTTTTTTAAAAAGTTTGCTTTTAGGAAAGCCCTGGGCTTACACTGAAGCTGTGGACTGGTTTTCTGTGGGATGCCTGAGGAATAGAGTTGTTGCAAAAGATATTTCACCAGACTGGTGCCATTTCGGTCCAATTCCTTGCCCCTTTGGCTTGCTGTTGACTGCCAGCCATCACTGTCGGCTGTGAAGCTTAGAGCCCCAGGAAAGGAGGTTTTATAGCAAGACATACAAGAATATAGGGAAGCAGGAATCCAACTGAAAGCATAAAATGAATCAAATTACTAAAGATGAGAAGAAAGAATAAGCACAAGAGGTTATGAACAGAGTCAGAAAAGCTAAGGCAAAGCTGGAGAAAAAGGTAAAGGGAAGTGAAAAACTAATAAGAAATAATGTTAAGACGGCCAGCGCGTTTAAGATCTCTTCTGTGTTAGTCTCCAACAAAAAGTTTAACTTGGGTTAATATAACTAAAAAAGGCTCAGACCAGAATAGAAAGAGAACAGGTTGGAAAGTACTTAGATGATTCTAAACAAACAAAATTAATCTTCTCATACTTTGAGGATTTGGTCCAGGAGTATCAGTCCAGTTATCTCTGGGAGCTGTTGAATGGATGAATGAGGTTCTGGAAGACTAGATATAGCAAATTTTTTTTTTTTTTTTTTTTTTTTTCTTTTTTGAGGGGGTGGTGGTGTACACAGGTGAGCTGTCACCAGAAAATCTGATTTTGTATCCCAAAAAGCTGCTGGAACTGATAAACAGTTTTGTAAGAAACTAGAAAGTAACAGAGTAAAAAATAACAACATGGCATTTTCAATAATGAATTATTTCAGAATAAGCTAGCTCTTCTATACGATAGTACATGTTACAGCTTTATTAAAAATCTTCCATAATGCTGTCAAGATGAAGTTAAGGAAGTAATACAACATAAAGGTGGAGAATTGAAGGACAGACACAGGTAATTGGAAAGCTATAGTCATGGTTTAACATCAAATTGGAAGAGATGCATCACACGAGGTGTTACAAAACTTTTTCCTCAGGTAGGAACCTCGTCAGCGTATTCACAAATGCCTTGACTGAATAAACACAGCGTTTGCAGAGATACCACACTGGAAGTTAGTTTCAAGCAGTTTGGAGGGAAGGATGATAATTGAAGATGGCAGTGACAGGGCAAAGAAGCGGCCTGATACCAGGTGAAAGACAAGAACTGTGCATGCAGAGTAGGTTGTACCAGGGTGGTGCAAGTGAGACTTCCACCTGCCAGCTGCCCCCCCCAGGGACGTGGAAACACGGCCAGCAAAGCAGGGGCCACTCCAGCTGATGCCCCGTCCGGCAGTACCCAACGAAGTGATCAAGGAAAACAGATAGCCGCCAGGCTCAGCCAAGAGTCCAGACCCTCGGGCAAACGCATGGCAAAGGAGGCAGGGCCAAGGTCAAGCCAGCAAGTCAACCTGCAGGCGAGGTAGACGTCGGCAGTAACCGAGGCCAGACGTAGCCCAGGGATCGTCGGACCCGACCGCAGCCACAAGGCGGGACCGAGTCCCTGCTGGGAAGTCAGCCTGCAGGTGACGGCCCAGAGCTTTGGGGTTCATGGCCGAGCACAGCTGTGACTGAGCTGGAGATCAGTACCTCACAACAGAGACCAGGCAGGCACTGACAGCCCAGGACCAAGCTTAAATAAGCCTCCGGTGGAAAGGGTGTGTGGGTGGTGGCCTCAGGTGAGGCTGGTCAGGGCCATTAAGACCTACCGGGTCTCTGGCAGCAGCCTCTCCTCCCAGCACGGCGCGACCTCGCAGAGGTCTGGGCTCGTTGGTACCTCGGTACAGAGCGACTGGTACAGAGAGGTAACTGGTGCGGGGTGTCGGTGGGCTGTTTCAGGGCACAAAGAGCCGGGATGGGGAACCGGGAAAGGGATGTGGCGCAGCATGGCATGAGAAACTTGGGGCTGGCGGCGGGGGCGGGGTCAGGCTGGCTGTGACAGTGCAGGCCACCACCGGTGGGCCTAGGGCAATGAAAGGCCCCAGGTGCCCTCCATGGGTCTGATCTGCTTTTGGTGAAAAGGAATTTTGGAGGGGATAGAGAACATTGCTTTCTCAGTTAGTACTGGTAGTGTTTCTTCACATTTACCTGATGCTGCAAAGCAAGGTGCGAGAGACTCATCCCTTCCGTAATAAAATATATTTGAGCTCTTGTATTAAAACAGCTTAGATCCAAGTCTTTTCAAGATTTTTCTATCGTACGTGAATTTGTCATTGCATCACTCGTGATTTCAGTAACCTATTGACTCTGAGAAGACTTTGCTTTGGTGGGGGTCAGGAACTAGAGGAAGTTCTGCCTGTGCAGTGTTTTTGGTAGTTACTTGCAAGCAGTACCCTAAGAAAGGTGGATGTCTGATTAAAAACACGAGTGCTGCTAGTCTTCCTGGGAAGAACTGCTAGAGGGCAGTGATCGCCACACCTGAGCCTACCTGGTGGCTGAGGGCAGTTGTACAAAATGAGATTCCATTTTAAGGTACATGATTGATCAGTCTCTTCTTTCTGTACTTCTGAGGGTCCACAAGGCAGGATAGGGAGGCTAAAAGGAATGTGGGTTTGGACCTTCCCCTCCTGAGACTGGGCCACTCTCCACTTCTGCTGCTTGCTTTTTGTGTTAGACTCTAACTCATGTGAAAGCACAGAGGAAACAACATGCTCCCCCGTCTCGTTTGTGCTAAGAATTTTAGGACAGCATGCAAGGCTTTAAGTTCCATTCTGAACACGGCTGTGCCCGAGTAAAGATTCTGTAATCACGTTGGTTCAAGCTAGGAAGCATCTTAGTTATATAACAAACGTACAATGCAGTGTGCCAAAAAATAGAGTACAGTCATGTGGAGCTTCTCTTTGCCTGTTGATAACTTAGAAGACTGACACTAATGAGGTCCCTTGATAAGCAAAGGCAGAACTAAAAGCATCCTAACTTCAAAAGGATTTTGTGCTTCAAATATTCAGTAGAGAGAAAGGGCTCGTGGCTGTGGAATCCCACGACTTAAGTCAAACTGCTTGAAGATTAAAAGCCATATCTGACCTTGTATCAGAGATATATAAAAGATGGAAAATCTGTTCAGAGGAGATTATTGTCCCAGTTTCTGTACAATTTCTAAGGGAACGTCCCACAGGGGACTGCGCGGGTGAAGTTTGATAAGGCCTGACATTGCTGGGGATCACGTGAATGATACGCATGACTTTGTGAGCATCAGGCAGAGGTTTTTCCCACATGTACATGCTTGGTAACCATCAATGAGGTAAGACATCAGTCATGCTTCACTAAGGATTTTAGGGAGGTTGTGGGAACCATGATAATATCCTAAAAATAAAGCCCTAGGAAGACTTAAAATGCTAAAACCAAATAAAATATATTGGAGTATATAAAAAGAAAGATAGGCCAAAAAAAAGTGTGATTTCCATGGTGAGATTTTACTGTCCTAAAATGTTTTGTGCTTCTCACCATCTCTTAAAAATTTCCCAGTTTGTGGCTACTATGAGCGTCTAATAGCAACAGGTCCTGCCTGCTTATGTAGGGTTTCTGATCCCAGGAACGGGTGCTTCCGCGCAGGTAGATGGCTCAGGCAGGTTACCTTAACCAGGTGACTGTCAAGTACTTGGTGTTCCTGGTTTTCAGCCACTGAACCTATTTTGCTGTGTTTCACAGTCCCTGCATGAGCCCTGCCAGACGTCAGGAGCTCTCTTCTCAGTAGTAGTTCAGTGTTCAGGGACGGGACAGAAGTAGGGTGAGAGTGGGAAAATGAAGCCGGTGAGGTGGCATATGTGCTAGACAGGGGAAGGACTGAAGTCTTGGCTGGGGTGGGGGGCAGAGGAGCAGAGATAAGGCGCTGGTTGGCAGCAGCAGCAGCAGGGAATGGGTGGCAGGAGAGTCGGGGTGGCAGTGTGGGGCTGAGCTTTTGGCTGGGGAAGCAGTCTGGTGGGAAGGGCAGGAAGAATGTCATCATGGAATAATCTAGGCGGGAAGGGAGCTTGGTGCGTCACCTCGTCCAGCCTCCTGCTAAAAGCAGGGTTAATTTACGCGTTAGAGCAGATTGCTCCTGAATTCTTAGAGGCGATGGGATGCTGGTCCAGGCTTGGGGAAGGCGTACAGTTTCTGTACAGTTTTCTTTTCTCTCTCAGGGAGAGGCAGGGGCTGAGGCGGCTCCTCTCCGCCGTTTGCCATGCAGGTGGGCATTAACAGCATGCTTTAGAAAATGGGCGCGTATGGCATACCTCTTGCCCGTGTAGGTTTATGAGCTGTCATGGAGCCAGCAGGGTCTGCCCTTTAACTTTTACGCAAATAGAACAAGGAGGCTGGATATAAAAATGAAAATATACTTTTGACAAAAATGACTCCTTTATGTGGGAAAATAAAGAAGAAATTAAAAGTATTGCATTCAGCAGAAAGATCCCAATCCAAGAGTGGGATTTTGAAAAGTTTGACTGCCTCTGAGGATCATCAGTTGAAAAATCATAAGCAATTCAGGGAAAAAAAATTTCAATTCAAAGGGAAAGTTCAGCTCAATTCTTAAACCTTAAGTAGCTCCCTTCGTTTCTCTTGAGGCTTCTCAAATTCACTCCAGGATCCAAATCCCTGTTCAGTTGTGCTGTGCAGTCATTTTATGAAGCTGACCAGTGTCTTGCACAGATTAGAAGGAAATTACTGTTTCCCCGCAGGGGAGGCAGAACACATTCTGGATAGGTAGAGAATACTTCATATTTTGGGGGCTCTTTTAAATTGCTTTTAACTGTTGTGTTGCTCTCCTGGTAGTAAGATGCAGATCTGGGTAGCTTTGATGTCCTAGATTTAGTTAGCACATCAGAGGCACATGAGGGGTATGTAAAAATGAATCCTGAAGTGGTTTTTTGAGAGTTATTCTCTTACAAAATACAGAGCAGTTAGCTCCAATTTTCATAACAGTCCTTTTGCCATTTATAGTAATTCTGAAGTAACTTTGCCCTTAGAACTTTTTTGTCCTTGCTCGGATAAAAATCTCATACTTAGAGTCCTGCAGATGCTTTCAAACGGACAAAAAAGGAAGGGTTTTCACACCTACCTCTCTGTCTTTTCTTGGGAGGCAAGACTGCAGATGGCTGAGATGTCTCTAAAAAAATCAAGCTTTTTCATGAGAAAGGGGTGATTAAACACTGCGGGACTGGGCATAACATTTAAATGCATTCAAAGATGAAAGCCTCTTGTGTTGCTAAGAGCTGATGATGGTGCTGTACGTTCTTGAAGGGAGAATGTCTTTCTCGATTTGCAGTTCGTTCTCAGAAGCAATGCATACCTTTATGATTTAGATTTGAGGATTATTGTCTTCAGTCATTTTATGTTCCCATCTTTACAAATATGTATTTTTAATTTGAAAAGGAAAAAAATGGAAGCCAAAGTCTTCAAGTTTAGCAGAAATGAGTAGGATTTTCACCACTTGGAAACTGCTAAGGGCCTTTTCCAGGATCAGAGTTTCCTTGTATTTTGGGAAATCTTAATATCAAACAAAGAGTTTGAATTCCAAGAATGTATGTGGTAAATAATACGAATAAGGAAAAACTGTACCTAGGTGATCAAAGAACTTGTGTGTACAGGTTTAGCTCCCACATTGATAACACCTTTGACTAGGGAAAAGTATGATCACTGGAAGAAAAAAATGGGGCACAATGAATTAGAAATGGTATGAAGAATTGTAAATTACAATTTATTATCTCTCTCAATCACAATGAAATTCACTTCTAACCTCTGTTTCACCTCTTCTTCTTTCTGTATAAATCCAGAGTTAGGGTTCCAGGTACAGAAATAGACGTGAACGTACTCACAGGAGTAGCAATAAACTCATGTTTCCATTCAGTGAATTGAGACACCTCCTGTTCAGCACAGTAAGAACTCTTGTTATGTAGTCAGTGTTGGCAAGTAGACACAAAATGCCTGATCTTCCAAAGGACACAGGCCAGAACTCTTAACGGGCTTCAGAGAGGTCTTCCTCTGTAGACCTCACATCTGCATCTGGTACTGCTTGCCTTGTGACAAGAAGAGAAGGGAAACAGAACTTCATGCAAGTAAAGGAACCTCTTTTCTCTGACCTGCTATTTATCTCTTGCAAGAGTCCATGCGAATTCTTGCTGGGATGTTTCTGCTTCCACAGGAGGCAAGCAGGACTTCTGGATTTTCACACTGAATTGTAAGCGTATCACAGTCTTTTTAAGACATTACATGACGTAGCTACAGAATGTTCCTCCCTGATCTGAAATACTTGTTGCATTAGCACATTATTACTCCACAAACCAGAACACTTATCTGCAACCATTGATACTGTAATTAAAAACAAATGAAAACCTAGATATACCTATGCTAGAAAAACTTAAGGGGTGCACTTTTTTTTTAAAGACTGTTTTCAAAAAAAAAAAAACAAAAAACAAAAAAACAAAAAAAAACCCCAAACAAACAAAAAAAAACCAAACCCAAGCTGTTTACTACACCCCTATGCATTTTCAAGCTGAGCATTTAGTTTTATAATGAAATTTCTGCCTACCACATTTATTAACACATTTTCCTTTACTAAAAGCCTTGTGGGTGTATGTTAAAAAATTAGTCTTTACTTTTAATTATGTGATGAAGCCAAAAACTGGCAAACTTTCCAGAAAAAGATCTCATTCTTTCTTAGTGTTAAACATGGTGTATGTGCCACAAGGGAAATGCAACAGCTTGGTTTTCTGAACTGTATTACTGGCTTGAGGGAGGAGAGCAAAGACTTACTTTGACAAACGAACTCATTATTAATGCAAGAATAGGATAAATATATTATAAAAGGATACCAAAATGCTGTTTAACTATTTCTGTCTCTGTAAGAAACATTCTTAGAGGCATTACACCTCTGGGGGGGGGGGGGGGGGGCGGGGGGGGGGGGG
>JAVKLA010000028.1:317444-372729 GCA_034782735.1 Sagittarius serpentarius
CCCCCCCCCCCCCCCCCCCCCGGGGAATCAGCCTTAGATAACAGGAATTAAAAGAAAAGACACATTGAAAAATAGGTTTGTTACACCTGGTCTGAAGTGAATTGCAGCCTCCTCCTCTGCTGCTTGCATTCAGCACTCTAGGTTATAAGTCCTCAGGGCTAAAAGTTGCAATCTAATAATAATAGTAAGAACGTTAGTACTAGCACTAGAAGCTTCAAATGATGATGTGTTCCCTTTCTGTTAGGTATCACACAAACACAATGGAAATGGAAAGATCAAGGGAAAAACAGATACTATTATTTTTCCCATTTCACATCAATGAGTCACAATATAAGCAAATTTCTAATGTTCTCCTGATTAGGGTTTAATTCTGGAGTGAGGGTTCGAGCACACTGACTGCATCTGAATTACGCTTTGCTTGCACGCTGCACTTTCCCCCTGCCGCTTTGATCATCCATGTTAGACACCTCTTACAGCACATGCAGGACACATCCGTAGACCTCCTTTGAGCGAAAATGAGTGTGCAGGGAAAGGAAGAGTAGGTTGTAATCTTCACGGTTTCACTTAAAATGGAAGAGGATCACAACAGGGGATCTGCCAAGGATTGAGAGCTGAACTAGGCAAGCGTAGCTGTGTTTGATCAGAGGTCCATCTAACACAGTATCTTACCAACAGTGATCACTGGAAGGTGCTTATGGTGGAGCATAAGAGCAGACAAGCATCCTCCATGTAGTCACCTAGTTGCCTTTGGTCTCTGAACACAATATCTTCTGTGTTTCATAGCCATTGGTTTCTTTTTTCCCCACACCAGAAATCTTCCAACCTCTTTTTAAACCTACAGGAACTCTAAAAACCCATTAATTCTTGTGGCAAGGAAGGACCTACGTATCTTAAATCTACCCTTTGTGAAGAGGTTTCATTTTTTTTGTTCTGAAAACATTGCACCTAATTTCCTTTGCTGCTCCCTGTTGTTACTGAAAGACACGGAGAACGGCTTCCTACTCTCTGCAGGCCACGCTTGATTTTATAGGTCTCTAGCGTATATTCTCCCCAGTCATCTCTCTTCACAGGCTAAATAATCACATTTTATTAGCTATTCATGGACAAAATCAATGCAATATTCTGATACTCTTTATCTTTCTACCACTTCCCCCCCCCCCCCCCAACCTTCTTCAAAGTCAGGAGCAAAAACACATGTAGAGTTCAAGATACAGCTCTCATACAGATTTGTACAATGGTGTTACGCTTACTGTTTTTTTTTCTCTCTCCCTCTCCTAACAGGTCTTAAAACTGGATTTTCTTTTTTGACCAACAGTAAGCACTGATGCACTCTGATGTTTTCACAAAGTGTTACTATAACCCCAGTAACTCTTTCGTAAGGGTTGTACCCAGCTCAGAATCCACAACTGTAGTACTAATTTAGGATTCTTCCCTGTCCATACTCCTCCCCAAACAATCTGAACTTCACGAGTTTCCTGTTGGCTCACTTCTCCAGTTGTCATGGTCCCTCTGAATGGCAGCCCTGTCTCTTGGAGAAGCAATATTTCTTGCTCTTCCCAAGCGTCATCTGCAAGCTTGTTAGGCGTGCACCCTGTCCTATCCTACAGACTGTTTATTGAGACATTAAACAGAAGATCAAAGATGTTCAGTCACTTGTCCTCCTCTCCTAATGATTTTCAAAATTTCAGAAGGTGTTTTCTTTTACCATTCTCAAATACATAGAAATTTAAAGTTTCCTCTCAGGTGGTTCTCTCCCCAGTCTGCAGTGGAAGGTATATTAAAATGTTTCCTTTTATTAGAATTTTTTTTGCTATTTTAATCTACTACCCAATTGCATTTTTTGGGGGGAATAAAGATGGAGGCGATGGAGAGGCCCTTCTGTTGACCAAAGGTTTGGATATAGCTTTTCTTTCTGAGGAATATTGTCTGAGAAATTCAGTAGAATGTAAAAGAATGTCTCAGATTCTATACTAGGGAGTGGACTGATACTCTGTATTCAATATGATATCTCTCCATTTTAAAATGTGTTGTCTTTATTATATCCATTTCTCTCTGATACAGCAAGGAAAAGAATATTTTGCCGCATTAGATTGGAAAAAGTAAAGGTATATTGAGCTAAAAAGACCAGATAATTGAATTAAATAATTGATGCATATGAAAAAGGAACTGTGAAAATAAGAGAAAAATATATGATACATTGAGAGATGTGATGTTTCCTTAAAATGTCCTTTGAATGTCCTTTAGTCTTCTTGTGCTCATCTATTTGTGTTTTATATTATAAAAGGGTCTTCTAACTATTGGATTAAACTTACTTGATGTCCAAGTGACCTTGCACCGACAGAATCAAGTTCTGGCACAAATAACTTCTCACTTCTCTTGTTTCCTACCCTTATATTTTAATTTTCTCTCAGCCTGTATCTTGTTAGGTTTGAACCAGTTATATCACTGTATTTTCTCAAAAAATTAGGAGAGAACGGAGATCCTGTTATGTTGCTAACTATATCTGTCTCAAAATAGATGAATTTGAAGTGGGTGGCCAGAATTACAGGCAATATTCTAGATGAGCTCTTACATAATAGCATTCAGAGCGGAAAACTGGAAATGGTTTGCCTGATGCATCTTATCATTTTATTTGCCTCTTCTGTAACTTCTTCAAACTGGTGGTTCGCAGTCTGAGTAACCACAGATACGTCTTTCTTCCCCTTGTCTTGCAGCTTGTTTAAGCTGAGATTCTTAGTGTTATTTTGCCCCTAAATGATGGGAAACCACTGTACTTTCACATATTGTCGCATTTCTATTGCTCCATTGTCAAACTCTTCAGTTTGTTTTGTTCCATTTCTTCTCTGCTTTGACAGAATGTTCCTGGTGACTCTTGAGTCTTCCTCCTAGCCCCTGCTATCCTGGCACATCACGGCAGAGAATTGTTGAGTCCCTTGAGCACCGAGCAGGCAGCTCTGAATGCTCCACTCCGCTCTGAAAATCCAGGTCCTCTTTTTCGCTCCCCTTGGTTCTCACCTCCGCTTTTTTTTTTTTTGTCCTTTAGTCTCTTCCCAAATTCAGTAGCAAGCACTCAAAACAAAGCAGGCACTCAAAAATGTGTCAGACTTTCTGTGGGCTGCGCTGTGCCTAGAAATGGCAGGGAATTGATTTCTAGGAGCACAGCAAGTTTAGCCAATGTCTGTGGTCCCCAGCCATCTAGACAGGTCTGTTGTTCTGAGGTACCTCCACTGCCTGCTCCACGAGGGAGCCGCAGCCGCAGCCGCAGCCGCAGAGGGTGGCCGCAGCGCAGGCAGGGGTACCGCTCTCCTCAGCGAGGCTGCAGTCCCCCCACACCTGAGCAGGGTGGGTCACAGCCGGGCTCCACCGAAACGGGGTGATTCCTCAGGTCCCAGTCAGGAGGAGGAGGAGGAGGAGGAGGAGATGCAGCCAGAGATGAAGAAAGAAAAAGAGGCAGGGCTGAAGAGAAGTTAATAGGTCTGAAGTCCATCCAGCAGACAGTGCCAGAAACAAAGAGGATACGTACAACTACAGGTGTCACAGGCAAAGTAGGGTCAACGACAGCCCATGGTGGATTTGGGGTTTATTGGAGAGAATAGACCTCTGACTTCATTTGATGACTACACACACGCTCGCTTCCCCTGCAGAGCTGCGTTCACTAGAACCCGTACAGTCTGTGTGCAGGTGGCTTTTTCTCAGGTCCCTTCATTAATCAGAGGATTCAGAATGTGCTCCTTTGGTTGAGGTCAGTTGTTACCAAAATTTACAACCAGCCTGTATCAGTTGCTGCTAGCAGGTTCCTGTCTGAGAATTCAAAAGTTCCATTTCAGACAGTCACCCACAACCAATTATCTGCAGCCTGTAAGCATTAGCCATTTAAGTATGCTTTTCACCTACAAAAGCAACATAGCTCAGCCTACAGCTGAAGGACCAAGGCTGAGCTTAAATGGAGTTCCAGGACTGATCTGCAGAGCTTGTGTGGGTGGAGCTCCCACGGAGGCTGGTCAAGGCGATTTACGCCGATTAGGGCACTCATGGCCCTGCATTCATGAATTGCCTGAAAAGCCTTCTGAAACTCTTCACACAACCAACTCAAAATGTTATTGATAGGCTAAAATATTCTGCTCCATTTTATCATTGCTTTTTTTGTTCTCTTCTTATGCAAATTTCTTCCTGGATTTTCAGCTCCATCCATCTGATCTGAAAGGAAGCATTAATCTGCATACATACCAGAGCTGAAGCTGGCTGAAGTCACCGCCTGCTTCTTGTGTTTTACATGCAACGTAAATCCAAAGTATGCTGTAATAAGGGATTCCAAACCACAGTCGATTGTGGCAACCAAGAGGGCTTTAGGAGACCTGGCTCGGGCAGTTGCAAATACACGTGACCTCAGAGGATCTTACCCGAAGTTGCTTTTGATCTGGTCAGGTGCAAGACAATCCAAATCAGAAGCAATGTAGTTGCAATGGACTGGGAGTAATGGCAAAGCAGCTCACCTGTGCATGCTAAGCTAGTCTGGAAATAGTTCTGTTTCTGAAGGTATTCCCTCTTCTAGAATACGCCGATACCAGACTTTTCAGTCTAGTAAATAAAGGAAGACGTAGTGCTCGTTAAAAGTAACGTACCTTATACCTTGGCCATATGCTGCTTATAAGCAGCTGTAAATGTATTATTATTCCAGTGACAGTAGTAGATCCTTAGAGAAATGTTCCTGTGAAAATACAGTCCGCATATGTCTGCAAGACTGACAGTCACTGCAGTGATTAACATACAGATACCCTTACGCTAATCCCTCAGTACAATTTTTATTGCATCGGTCTACCTCCAACTGTGGAGAAACTTCTGTTTTATATGTGTTTGAAAGAAAATAAATAAACCCAATAATGTCTTTTGAAAAGAAACGTTCCATTTCAAACAAGAACAAAGTCAGGAGAGCGCTGTGATTTGAGCTATACCAGACAGCTGATGGAATCGTTTCTGCGTGATGTATGGCCCATGCGCGGAATGTAGCTCGGTAAGAAACACCTTTGGGTGACAGGTGATTTATGCCATTTGGCTCCTGATCAGCTGGGGAGGGAGCTGTGATTCTTAGCTGGCTGACCACTCGGAGTAAGCGTGTCTCTGAGTGGCCAGCCAAAAAGGTGCCTGCCCATACCTGCCGGACTGGAGGTACGCTGGTTTGTCAGCACGCCCAGACGCGCGTGTGTTTTCCTTGTCCTGCTGCCCAAGGACCGCTGCACGTGCAGGATCTTGGCCCTGCGCGGGTCTGCTGCGGCTTTGCAGGCAAGCGAGCCTGTCGGTGCACGCGTATATTACAATACTGCTTGAAACAACTTTTTTGTTTGTTTGGATAGGGAAAGGGGACAGCAGGTTTTGGGGGGAAGGAAGGAGAAAAACATACTGTAGCAGAAAAGAAGGTGCTGCGTACTGTGGAGAAATTAAGTATGTTTAAAAGTTCATCCACTTGTTTATATTTGACATGCCTGGGCTAAATTCACGCAGTTGTCCCTCCATAAGCTACAGATGGGTGACAAACAGGCAATTGTTTTGGATTATAAATATCTCATTTTTTAGATAAAGTGAGGAAACAGAATGTATCTTGTCCTGCCTTTCTGAAAGATTTTGGCTCTGTCACTTAAAATGTTAAAAGGTCATTTCTCCTTCTCATCACAAGGCTTTCATCTTGAATGACTTTTTTCTTCTTGTGAAGAAAGCACTTTTGTCTTATTGACAAAATTATGATTTCTCTACCATTTCATTCTCTAAATGTTAAAATGCAGGCATTGCTGTAAATATGGCTGCTACAGACCTGGTCTGATGCCCCCTTTTTTTTTTTTTTTTTTCCCTTCAGCTCAGCTGCTCTTAATCCTTTCACTGATACTTTTCTTTAAGCAATCAGCTTTACGTGGCCTACAAAATTCTTGTGCGTGGCGAAGGAAGAGCTCTGTTCTCGGACTTGCAGCAGCTGATAAGAAGATATCCCCTAGCTGCCCTCTCCTACAGATTTCACTTCCTCATCACGTGGGTGTACGCATTGTCGTATCTGCATTTAGCATAATGGCTGGCAGAAACCTCTGTCAGGACAGAGAAGAGGGGAATGTGTATGTAGGTGTAGGCAAAAGACGTATCAAAGTATAGAAATGGAAGAGAAGGGGGGGGAAAAAGTCATGATGAGAGTGGTTAAGCACTGGAACAGACTGACCAGAGAGCTGGTGGAATCTCTGCCCCCGGAGGTTTTCAAGACCCAGCAGGGCAAAGCCCTGAGCAACCCGATTTAGCTTACGAGGCAGGCCTGCTTGGTGCAGGGGGCCGGACGGGACGGCCTCGGGAGGCATCTCTGTGATTTTCTGAATCAGCACTAACCAAAGAGTAACCTGCTACAGAAGCAAACTATCTACTTAAGGAGATTCTCTAGCTGCTTGTATTATCTCACTAGCCTTTAATGCGCTTCCTCAGTCATGCCAAATTAGAAAAATTAACATTCCTTTGCACACAAAATCAGCCTTGTTCATATGCCACAATTACTTTCATTTCCCACCTTGCAAATTTAGGCAGACATGTCAATGATTAGATGCTGTCGCTCTGCTGACAGTGTCTGACTGTGCTTTTGAACATCTTTGTCTCAAGGACAAGAAACTTGACTTCTTGTTTGCGGAACGCTGCTTATGCACGTGGCTTAGTCTAGGGGTACTTCCAATAAGTGAGATTCATGGGGGACAGGAAAGCAAGCAGCTTCCTCTTCCTCCTTGGCTCTTCTCCATTTTTCTTTATCTCCCTCCCCTCTACATTTTGAGTCAACAGCAGGCTTCAAATCAGATCCTGATCTGTTTGTTCTCTGTTTTCCTGGAAGCCCTTAACCCTTTCTTCATTGCTAGGGCTCACAGTTCTGCTTTCCAGAGGCAGCAGGAAAAATGAAAAAAATTGGCAACGATGATGAAATTAGTCATGAAGGAATAGATCCTACCTAATTCAGCCAGGGATTTCCTTGGGAGACAGTAATGTCAACCATCCTGTGCAGCAACTTCCCAACCTCTTGCATTTTCGTTTTTCTGGTGGTAGTTTTTTACTGAGAGACTCTGCATGTTCTTTTTCTGCAATGCATTTCTGGGTGCTTAATCTCAGTCTCCAGCAATCTGTGCAATTTTTGAAACTACCCACATTCTATAGCTAATTGGGCTCATCAGCAAATTCAGATGAAAGGACTAAATCTTGACAGTATGAATAATGTTTCCTCCAACTGTTAGACTCAAATGATAATTCATGGGATTCACAAGCCCAAAGTCAGAGTGTTTTCCTAACTGAGAGTGTATTTTTCACTGGTTTCCCATGCTGATAAACTCTACCGAAGTCTTTCTGTAGTGTACAGTTAAGATGACAACTACACCATTGACATAAATTATGTTTTTAAACTGTGCAGGTTGCACATCCTGATGATCTGCTCTTGAAATATCTCCTGTGGGAATCAATACAAATGTTCTCTTGTAAGTGACTGCTGAATGGAATCACTCCTAAAGTGCTTAACAACTCACATTCATAACAAGGCACTTTACAGGCTTGCAAAGCCTACGTTTCTACTGAAAATTTCAGCATTGTTAGCCCTACATTTTCAGCTCCGGTTCACACCTGAGGTAGTCTGTTGTTCAAAGAAAATTGAGGCACTACATGAATGCTGGCTGCCCCTTAGCTCCCAAATACGGAGCCTTACCCTTCCTTAGATTGACATGGCTTTGCTGTATAAACTGGGGTGTCCTTTAGATCTGCCTATAAAGACGTCTCCATTTGCAATTAATAGTGTCAGGGCCCAGAGCACGCTCCCCCTGTTCTGGCTGTTCGCTGACTGCATTCACGCCCAGCTCACGGATGGGAGCTGCACTGAAGAAACAAGCAACAAGACTCCGCAGAGGCCCCCTCTCCTTGCCTTGGGAGCTGCCTTCGTGCTGAAGCTCTCTCCCTTGGTCCCCACCCGAACCGCACGGCAGCCGTTCCCCTGCCTGCCCACCTCCGCCGCGCCGCTGGATCCTGAGCCTGGCCCAGACACTCGGCTTTCCACCTTGACCGCAGACGTGCCTGTCACTGTGTGCTTGGCTGGAGCTCACGGGACTTTGGCTTACCTGCTCACTGGCTCCAGACCTGGTCTTCATCCTGACTTCCTGACACAACTTCCCGGTGTGATTCCAGACCGGCCTCATGCCTGTGCACTTGTCCATAGCGGTCGCCCTGTGGACCTGGCAATCCCAACCCCTGGCTGAACCTGGAGTCTGGCTTTCCCTCGGGGAGCAGCCTGCCCTTGCTGCACCCTGACACATAGGCAGCTGCTGAGTTGCCCTAAGGAAAGAGCTCAGTTTTCCCAGGGTTTTTTTGGTATGCAAAAACGAGTACGAGGGAGCCCAGAGCCCTGTGTGAACTAACAGTAAAGAAGCTTTAGGTCCCAGAATTATTAAGACTGATTTGTGCTTAGCATGAAGAGTCAAGGAAAACTGTTTCTTGTTAGCTGGCCCATAAAAATGAAACAGGGAATTGCAACTTCAGTGTGCTTTCTAAGACTGACCGCTTTCAGAAGGACGAGCTTTTAAAAGTCATGCAGACAACAATGATGCTAACATGATATTTTGAGCAAAACAAAAGCGTTTTAGTGTCTCGTAATTTGGATTGTACGAAAATCAGCCCTTTGCACCAGTCACGATTCGTATGTTTGACCTTACGTCCCAACGGTACCATTGGGTTTGTTTTTTCTAGTCACTGTGAGGAGCAATTCTTGTGCAGCCACTGGAAAATTCAGTGGTTATATAAGACATTCAAAAAATTGCTGTTTGAACTCTTCCTATCTGTCTTATTTTATCTGTTTGTAACTGGTAATTATGAGTTCACGCTGATCTACAATTTCAGTTTCTAGAGCAGTGCTTTTTAAAAGTAATTTGGTTTTAGTCTGTCTTATTCTTCTGCAGCAATACATTTCAAGGTTTGGGTGTAACACTGAAATATTCATAAAGTTCCAAACCAGCTGCAATATTTTGTGCTGTATTAAAGTAATGGGAGCTGCCCTGACTGAGAAATGGGGCACAACAGAGCAGAAAGAAGGGTGAAGGGAGAGCAAGGGAAAAGGGGGGGGGGGGAAGTTACAGAACTGAGCATGAAGAAACAAGAGAAACACAGACTGTAAGAAAAGAAATCCAGAATAAGGAAAAGTAAAACCAGTGGGAAGAGATAGGCAGAGAATCATTAAAAATAGAATATAAATGTTTGGTCACCACCCAACAAATAGGTTAGCAAAATGTCAATTTTTATCCAATCTTATACCCATACACTTGACATACTACAGTAGCTGAGAGACTAACAAGCCAGTGTGACATTTAAGTTTCTGAGAGAAAACAAAAAACTTGAGGTCAAATACAACATCATAAAATGAAGAAAAATTGTTGCTGAGAAGCTGCCTTTAAAACAATTAGAGGGGTTATCTGAATGCGAGTTCTTAGAGCCTAGAGAGCAGACTAGCTGAATTCTAAGAAATGGTGGAGCCATTACTTTCTTGGGGATCTGTTGCTTTGGGTAACCACCCCAAACTGGATGGCCCATGTGTTTGTAAATCAGACTTTACCAATTGCACTTGTTGTGTCAAAGAAGAAATCAGATGTGTCTGATAAGATCTGCCTTCCTTCACAGCCTGTTTATCAGCATTAATTCTATTTCTGTTCTTTAATTCCTCTGCTGTTGTATTCCATGGTTTTGTTCGTTCGTTCGTTTGTCGGAGCTCCTTAGCCGCTGCGTCAGTTATGATCAGATGCAGTCTTCTGGCCTCAGCAGAATGAGTGAGAAGTTTTGTATTAGCAGATGAACACTGCCCTTCCCCCAAATTTCTCACCTCCTCGGGTCTGTCAGCGTAACTTCACATGAAATATCCCTCTCTAGCCAACCTAGATTTACTGAAATGATCCTAGGGATTTTTGACCCATTGACAACAACATCAACAATAATAATAATAATAATTTAGGGTAAGGAAAAAAGAGCTGATCACTGTTACTTCTTAAACAGCTCCACTGGAGCCAGAGTATCACTTCTCGGCATGTTTCTGGGCTCCCCTCTTGGTTAGCATTCCTGTTTTAAGACTCTGGGAGCTGGATGAAGGATGTCTGCCTTTGGCATCTTAGTCAGCGTTTAGCAGGCTCATTAGGAATAGGCTTCTTGTTGTAAATTGCATCTGCCTCTGTTAAACCTAACTCCAAGGGGCACATTTGTGATGTTCAGCCCCAAGATGACTGGATTATATTGAACAGCGCCCTGGGAAGCGCTGCTAACTACCGGGCTGTCAGCCTAGGCGTCCCTGCTTGATAGCCAGCTTGGTCCAGCCAGCTGTTAGTACTGAACTTCTGTGGGAACACGGCACATTATACTCACATGCCTCTTTAAAAACGGGGTGTAGAACGACTTTGCCACAAAATTTTGATCTTTGTGCCAAATCAGAATTTTGCCTACCAGTGATCATAAATAAGATGGGAGGTAGATCCCAGATGGCAGACACGTGCGCTCATAGAGACACGGCTGTATAAATTGTTGTCACTTGAGAATCTTCCTTCACGTTAAGATTAAAACCCTCGTTATCCAGGACTTCCCCCAGCTGCACCAAACATTGTGCACCTCCAGAGAACGCCAACATGCTTACGCTGCCTGTAAGCCAGAGGTCTAGGCTATCTATCAGAGTTCTGAAACAACTGCCGTGTGAAATTGCTGATCTGCCGGTAAGCTGTGCGTGTGGGTTTGTTTTTAAACCTCTACATCTAGGAATGGTAATGAAGGAATGGCAAAACATTTCGAATTTGTTTTGTTTTCCCCATGCGCTGATGTCATGTTCTTCTCCAGCAGGATATGAGTATCAGTGAACAGGACTGCTTTCCTGATTCAGATTTAAAGACCAGATTCAAAATAGGGGCATAGGTGCTCTTACAGACATCACAGCAACACCTACGTGTTAGCCGGCAGCGCAGCAGTACTGACGGCTGTGCGCTCCCTGGCCAGGGCGTGGGAGACCTGGCCGCCCAGGGAGGGCTCCCATCTCAGGGATCGCACCCCAGTTGCAGTCAGCTGGGAAACACTGAAAAACAAGGTTATGTCTTGAATGCCACTCTGTGTCCTTGATGCCTAACCCAGGGTCACATACAGGTCTTGACCACTATACCATGTCTCCTTCTCCTTAAAATAGTCCCTAATAACTGCCCTAGGAACTAAAAAAAAAAAAAAAAAAAAGAGAGAGAGAGAAAGGGAGAGTTTTATCTCCTCCTGTGCCTGTGATTAAAAAAAAAAAGAATCCACAGTGAGAACCCCTCTCTTGCACATGTACATTAACACATCTTGGACGGCATCTACTTCAGCAAGTCCTCAGATGTTTAGAGGAACATTAATTGGTCTTTTGTGTTAGCTACATTCTGAACTGCTCAGATCTGTTAATGCTGAGGCGTATCTAGACATGGTAAGAAGCAGAAATGCAGAGAACTGGGAAATACTAAAGGAAAACCAAACATAAGCAGCTACAGAATTTGTGTATTTTCAACAGCGGAAAGCAAATAAAAATTTTAGGGTTGCAATTTGGCCATAGGTAGATGTCTTGTTTCGAATATGCCTTGCATTTAACCAACCTGTTTGCTTGAGTTTAAATCTGATGCTTTATCTTTGTAAGATATGGTCCTTCAGTTGCTGATTCTTCTTATAAATCTTTCTATAACAGATTTTAAAAAATAATTTAACATGTCTACTGCAAAGACTCTGGACTACAGCTTCTGAGATTTAGATGAATCTTTCAATATGCTCAGCATGTTTCTTAGCCTATTCTGAAAGGTGAATTATTCTACAGAAGTTTTCCATGAAACAAAATGACACTATTTGTTTCCATGGCAAAATCACTGTTTCTTTTACAGTAATCAGTTTGCATCTTTGTACTTGTGGCACAGTCTCTTTAAAAGCATAAGAAATAAAGCATGTTGGCCAAAATAAAAGTGAAGGGCAGTCAAACTACAGGAGATAGGTTACATAAGATATGGAGAAGAAGGTACAAAGTAGGCTTTAAGTTTTAAAAATGTTATAAGGGGGATTTATTTTTTTTTTTTAACTGATAAGGTATTCTCAGATAGAGTCCAAGAATGGTCGCAAATATAGAATTGATCTCATCATTTGCATGGCTCTATCATTTGAATTTGTGCCACACTTTAAAACTTCAGAGCAATCACAGTCAAAAATTATAGAGAACCTCCCTGCCGCATGCATGGAAGTTAACAAACCAGTACAGACACTTTATTTTCAAAGTGCGTGTTCCTTCAGGCACCTCTCCATTTGCCTTAACTGTTGAAGCTCTCTGTCAAGATTCATACGTTTTGAAAGCAGCTATGAGAAAATAATGAAAGGTATGGTCACTTAACCCCCCCCCGCCCTTAGCAGAGCACCGCTGGCCGAACTCCACCCCGAGGTACCCGTCACCAGCTTCTGACAAGTTGGCCCTGACAGCTCCGGACGGAGATGCGCGGTTACAGGTAGCCTGTGACAGATTGCAGCGTGATTCGCTCCAGTCACACAGAAAGCAAATTTTGAATCGTGATGTCAGCTGGAATTTGCTGTTTACAAGATGAAAAGCTGAAAAAAGTACGGTGTGCAAGGATGCAGGCAGCACTAGCACAGTACAGCCTCGGTGCTTACAGCTGAGGGTAATGCAGGCAACCTGCTACAGCTTTTGCAGCCAGCGGGCTAACTTGGGGCTTGGGCTAAATTCACTGCAAGGCTGATTTAGGTCTGGGTTTGGGAGACCACCTGCCCTTTAGTTAGGAGATAAAGCACACATCCGAACTATCTGCTTAATCCTTTCTTTTGAATTGTACCGTAGCACACTAAGGTGGTGACTGAGGTGAAACTTCCGGTTTAGAGCATGGGAGTAATGGATTTTTACAAAACATGTTACAGCACCTCAAAATAAAAAGCTTGGGAGGGCAGGAGAGGGGGCTGGAGCCTGAGCCAGCCTGCTGACATCCACTCAAGCGACTATCAACCTTCCCTTCAGGCTCTTACAGGTACGATTACTCCGGTGTTTGCTACGCAGGTGTATGTGACCACACCGTGCTTGAATAAGCAACTATGGGAGGAGGCCTCTAAGGTCAAGTAAGCAACAGTCATGATTTTATTAATGACTAAATTCTAGGAAATGAGGGAGTATAGGATCACAGGGCTGGAAGGAACCTCAAGAGGTCTGCTAGTCCATACTGTTCCTTACAGCAGCTAGACAGCTAAAGCTAAGTCACTCCCAAGGAGTGTTTCCCTAACATGTTCTCGAGGGAGGCCTGTCCTCCACCTTCAAATGATGGAGAGGTCCCAGTTGCGCTATCTGTCCCAGTTGCTTCACTATCATGACCGTCACAAGATGTTTTTCCATCCCGAATGTTCCTTGTCGCGGTTTACTTCAGTGGCTGTTTCCCATGCTGTATTTATGCAATTAATTATTCCTGCCTGAAAAGCTTCATCCATATTCACTTGTGCTTTGTAGTCCTGGGAATCAGGCACTTGATGGATTTGGGCAAAAGTATAAGAAGTGTATCCGGTTGTATTGCACTTGTATCGCACTGCTACCGTTCACGCGGGAGTCACTAGAAGTAACGTGTGTCTCCCCCACCTTCTCATAGCTGTGCTATTACAGTGGAAAAGGCTTCTATGTAATTTTTGCAGCTGCAGAAACAAGTAAGCAAACAAGACTCAGCTGCATGAGTGAGGAAGTGGATCAGAGGAAATAATTTCAGGCTGATTAGAAAGTAGCAACACACTGAATAGAGAAGAGGAAAATAAAAAATTTTTTTCTCCAAAAAATTCAAAGATGATACCATAAAAAATGCAAAACATGACAGAAAAATATAATACATTCAAATTCACACAGGAGAACATTCCATCATAATGCAGGGATTGCTTGCGCGTTTCATCACGTGACAATGGCAGTCCCAGCCTATGACTCAACATGATTCATATGCAGTTTTTTTGTCATGGGGACTGCTAGAACTCTGTTCCCATAACTGATTTGATGTATAACTAAATCACATTCTCATAGTTTTCCCCCAACCGGTACAAAACAATTGGCGTCTGAAAGCCTTTTCTTTAAAAGTTCGCAAGGAGTTTTAAATTACAGCTTCAAAGAAATTCTCCTATTTCATGTAGGGTTAACACAGCTCCCTTTTGAAAATGCAGGTTTTCATAGATCTTAAGGTCATAAGAGACCTTAAAACCTGACCTTTTTCTTTGTAGTCTTCACAGCCTATGCAGCAGTATGGTTAGGGACTGCTGTATTTAAGGATTCAGTCAAGTGGTTACAGTCATGTCTTCCCAGAAGTTTTTAGAAAGAAGACTTTAAGAAATGAAAAATCCAGCATTAGGCAGTGGTTATTCAGTTATTAATGACCCTGGCTACTAAAATGTGGACGTTTTTTCTCACATTTGGCACAACATGAGCCAATGGCTTTCCTGTGTGTGCCATAAATTCTAAAAAAAAATAAGCATCATTTGGGAAATAATAATTTTTAGGCTTTTCCAGCTTTTTTTGTGGAGGAACTAATTTTTGTGCCTGTGTTTTATACAGACACATATAAAACTCTCTCCTTCAGGAAGGAGGTATGCAGAGGGGTACAGTTACATAAAAGAAATGGTAAAATGGTCTGCCTGCCATTTTAGGTGCTTAACTTCAAGAAAACCTTCTCAAACACTCTCAGACAGTATCTGGAGATACTGGCAGTCCGCTAGTGAAAATCAATGGACACACGTTTTTCTGCCAATGGATGGATTCAGTATCAGTAAGACCTGGAGGCAGCCTTGCGCTGTTTAGCACCTAATGTCACCAGGAGGCCCCTGGCATCCTTCTCTGGATGACCTGATCCAGGATCCCAGGAGGGATCGGGTTCTCTGCCCCCAGCACTTGTATTCATATTCAGCTCTTGTAGATGGAAGAAGAACTTACACCCCGCCCCGTCTCTGCTGCATTTCCTAACAGTGTGGCTGTTAGAGCAATTGCCTGGTATGGGAGACCCAAACTGATAAACTGCGTGGCTCTGTTTAGAAGCCAGGATTTGGTTCTCTGTCCACCACTTCCTAGGGTCATTCTTTAGCAATAAGCAGGCTGAGAGAGAGGTCTTGGAGGTCTGCCTCTCTCTAGCCCTGAAATTGTTCCACTTGTGTAAGTCAGAAAAAGAAAGATGGAAAAAAACGCATGTTTGCCGCACAGGCTGTATAGTGGATAAATGTTCGTATGAGTCAGAGGAGGGGTTTTATTCTTGGCGAAAAGGTATGGCAGCACAAGTGCTTTGTTCAGTGCAAGAAAGTACTGCCTTGGCTGGGAGCCCTTCAGACCTCCTCACTGGACTTCTGAACCGCACACTGTGGCAAGCCTTACCCCAAGCCTTCTGCTCAGTTTCTCCTAGCGCGTAGTCCAGCTGACCTCTTGCTCTGCTTCCGTAAGCACCAAATTCCTCTCACTCTTTCCTCCTTAAGGTACATAGATGTCCGGTTCTGGTTAAAATCAGGCGATTTTAGGCAGTGTAAATACCTTGGAA
This sequence comes from Sagittarius serpentarius, assembly GCA_034782735.1. Classification (NCBI taxonomy): domain Eukaryota; kingdom Metazoa; phylum Chordata; class Aves; order Accipitriformes; family Sagittariidae; genus Sagittarius; species Sagittarius serpentarius. The sequence goes on from JAVKLA010000028.1 coordinate 333,002, forward strand.
GAAGGGGCAAGGAGGATACAATTAGAGAGGAAGAAACAAAGCAACTACCAGTTGAGACACAGAAGTTTGGCACTGTCTAGATTTGTAAATTAAACAAGCCAGAGCATATGTTTGGGCCTGGAAGCCTTTACAGCACAAGCTGCCCTATGCTAGTAAACCTTCTGTCTTCCAAAACAGGGTGCCCATCCTCTGGGTTCTCTCATTTGCTCTTATATGGATGCTTTATAACACTCTCCAGCGCGAAAAAAAGCCCTGAGCTCTATCCCTCTATGCTGGCCGTTTCGGGAGCAGCGTTGTGCCACAGTGTGTTGCTTGTGACTCCTGGCTCACCTTGGGATGTTTCTTCTCCTCCTGTTTTTGTTCCTTATGTTCCTGCCAGACAAGATTTGATGCCTTCTCAGGTTCATGGCCACCCTTTTTCTTCAGGCTGAGATCTGGATTTCTGGTTCAGTTCTCATTTGCTGTAACAAGATGTTGATACGAGTCCATTTCGGGAGATTCTGAGAGAGAGGTGTGATCGTCTTTCTTGTTAGTTAAAGTAAAGTAAACAGTTGAAGTAAACTTTTTTGATCCCTAGGAAATAACACGCACTTTTACGACAGATTAAATGAAACTGTCTCTTAACAGGAACCATTTAGCTTCTGTTTTGTGTGCGTGTATGTGAATTACCTTGCAGCTCTTATTATGCTCTCTTTTGTATATATTCTAGCAATAAGTCTGTGTCGCAAGAGGTCTCTGACTGTCATCAGGGCTATCTTCCCGGTGTTCCATTCCAGCCAAACTGCAAGGTTATTTCATTTCTGCAAAGCTGTTGATGGACTAACCCTGTCTGTTTTCCAACCTGAGACAGCAGGAGCGTCAATACTCACATAAACACGTTCCTCTACCCTGTAAGCTGTTTTGTGTGCTGTTGCCAGACAGCACAGTGGGTAAGTAATCGGGCAGCCATAGTATCATTAAGACTGAACTCCACAAACCTAACGACGTACAGTTAATACAGGACCATGTAACATCTCCTCTCGGCTGACTTGACGTTCTTTCCTAATGTCTGTCAAAGGTCTTTGGTCCAAAATGTTCAAAACTCAATACGTGTTTATTTTTCCAGGCAGTAACGCTGAAGCAGGAATGCTCAGAGGTCAAACGCAGCTTCCTGATGGCAGAACAGTAGATATGAAAATATTCTGCTGCTGTAGTTAAGTGTTTGACAGGGTCCTTTCAGAACAGAGTGACTCTACAAATACCACAGCCCTAAAGGACGTGTGTTACCTCTCTCAGCCCAGTTCTGGGCAAGAAAATGATAGCAGGAAGAAGTTACATGTAATGCAATTTCTTCAGTCAGGGAAAACTGAAGCCTTCGTGGATTTTGTTGTTAAAGTAAAATGAGAAGAACAGAGATTAAATTTTCTGTTAGTCATGCATAACCTTTAAGTAAAGTTATTCACAGCCTAAAATGTTTGCCATCTTTTAACCTTTTGAAGAATACAATATTCTGTTTCATGGCTAACGACCTGTTTTCCAGCGCTGACCTGCTGCAGATCCCTCACATATCTACCAGACAATCAGTTTTCTTCTAAACTTTGCTTATATACACTTGACAAGCAGCACCATCTATGCCCCTCTCTCACCTAAAACAGATTTCCGCTCTGAAACAGCTGTCAACATCACTAACAATCCTTAGTTATTGCTAACACCCAGGCTGTCGCTGTCATGGCTTTAAAGAAGTATTAGTGCTGAGCTCGAACAGAACCAATGTCAGCAGTCAGTGCTGCAGCCATGGCTTTCTCCACGGAGGTTAATCAATGAGAAGCTTACTGGCAGCAGGTGGTTAATTTTCCATTAAATAATCTCCATGTGAAATGGCATCCTTTACTTGCAATTGGAGAGAGTGACTTAGCTAATTTGGCCATGTGTCAGCCAGACTATCTGATCACAAAAATATATCATAGAAGTGTCGTGGTTTAAAAACAAACAACAAAACAAAACCAAACCAAAGAGAATGAATGCTCAGATAAATGAGTTTCCTGACCGCTGCCCACTCACTCCCGTGAGCAGCGAGGCTCTGGCAGGGAGCACCCAGAAATGGGTGCTGCCAGCAGAGGCGGGGCAGGACAGTGCTATAGCAACATGGGTTTTGATGACCTTACGCTACCCTGGAATTTCATCTTGCTAAATTTAATTTAGGTGACTAGTGACATATACTATAAAAGTTCATTTCTTTGCCAGGGAAATCACTTGTGAAATGAGAGATTTCTTAATGTGCCTATGTGACCAAGTTACTAAATAGATAGGAAAAGGAAGCAACACAACATCCTCATTGCAGAGGTAAGCAAAAAAGATGCTAATGGGGTGTAGAGCTTGACAGAGAGCTCCAGGCAGACTGGCTAATGAGACCTAGTTTGGTTGCCTTTGCAGGACCTTGTTTTGTGACCTGTAGTAATAACATGAGACCAAGTTGCTCGTGCAGGGACACAAGAGACTGAGGCCGCAACTCAGAACCCCAAGACCTCAAGCAGACAATTCCTACTCTCTATTTAGGAGAGTTATCATACAGCCGAGATCCATAAATCACTGCTATGAAGTCTGTGATCTTGCAAGAATATTTGTCGAGTGTGAAGCTGCCAAGCCTCCGTATCAGTTTAATGGCTGGACCACAGCATTTCTATTTTAGTGACTGTGCCTAAAGCAGTTTACAATGATTAATAGTTCTAACAGAAAACAGATCCACTTTTACAGACCCATGACATGACAGGTGCTAATAGCTGTATCCAAGGACTCTTCCTTTTGCTGCTTGATGTAAGTGAGATCATGTATCCCATTCTGTGCCACTTGCTCTTTCCCTTTCTTATGGGGTCAAATTTCAAAATAAGTAGGATATCTACCAGTATTGCACGCCACCATTTGCAAGACTTACAGCTAGCTACAGTGTGAAAATGCAGGCTTGCAAAATCTAACACACATGGACTTTGCTTACTGATGATTTAGCTCCGATTTCCCAGAGCTAGTGAGTGAAAAAAGGAATAAAATATGATTCATGAAACTCCATGTGCTGAAATATGTTTACATTAGCAGCTTTGCCTAATTAGTTTAATTTAAAAAGTCTCCAGGTATGAGAAAGAATTAGGGAATACTAAAGCAGTGGTTTAGTAAATTCTTTTTTTTTACTTACTCTCACATTAACTCTTTGAAGCAGGGCTGAGTATCTAATTCTATTTAGCATTACACTGAAAGTTAAACCTCAAGGAAACTGCATGTAAAGTACAATTACAAATAGGTGTTAATAGCTCTGAGTCAGGTTCAGAGAGGGCTTGCCTTAGATTTTCTTAGTTAAATATTGTAAATAGTATTGAGAGATGGGAATACATTATAAATTGTGTAAAGCATAACAATGGAATCTGAATACTATGAGTAACTGTTAAACAAACTCTTAGAAAACCTAATGTTCTTTAACAAAAATCTGTATGTTAGACATTTCAATAACAGGTTTCAACATAACATTTACACTGTGGCTTAGGACGGAACAATGTATATTCTCTAAAACTCAGCAAAAATATATCGCCTATTTTACTTTATTTTCCTTCTTGTTGCTAACATACTACGTATGTTTATTCATGATCGTATTTCCAATGGCAAACACTCCAAGTATTCTGCAGACCCAAGAATACTGGGGTTGATGGATTATGTTATTGTATTTTGGGGCACTGCTCTCCCACAGGGCAAATAAAATCTCTAAGAATCCTCCTGGCTTCTTCCCAGCCTCCTGAGGGAAGGGGAGGAGAATCATGTCCGGACAGTCCCACTGGGAACATGGAGTTTTAAGTTAAAAATGCAGAAGGAGGTAGGGCAGTCTCCGGAGTCTGGACACTGTTCATGCTGCACAGCTTTGTGCACCTTGTTCCTGCTGAAGGCCTGCAGGGATCCAGAAGACGGGTAGACAGGGTGCTGCTTATCCTAGGTTCCCAGTTCAGGAAGATGTTTAGGGATCTCTCAGCACAAAGTCAAGTCTCACAGCTGGAACTGCATCAGCGGTAAACAAAACTAACACCCTGAGAAGATGCCACATGCCCTTTTCATAAGAGTTTCCAGTTTTGAGCACTTGTCTAGGACCTACGACCTCATTCCTGTGCTTAATGGACAGGTGGCACGTCACTGAGAAACCAGCGGTCCTACAGTAAGGTCAGGGAACAAAGGCCTCCGTCTCGGAGCCTGTGCAGGTCTCCTGGCAAGCTAGGCTGGAGACGTTTTCAGTGATGCCAACTTTTCTCATTAGCCATTTGGGCCACCAGTTAGGCCTCTTTCATGGAGTGTTGTGTCCTCTGTTGAATAATAATGAACCATTAGAATTTGCATGGCCTTCCTATTGCATTGCTGTAACTTATATATCACTTGCAAGTGGGATTCCTGACATCAGGTTGCTCTAGTTTTTAAGCTTCAGGGGAGCTACAGAGCTCGTGAATTAATTCATGCTATACTAATTATTTTCATACCCCTGATTCTCCATTAGCTTTAATTAATCTCCAAGGTTGAGGGCCAATAAGTATGTGTGAACACATACACACACATAAATACATTATATTTACATATGCAAATGCACATCGCTCCTTATCAAATTATTTTTTCCAGCATCAAGTCTCATAGTTATTTTTTAAATTACTTCACCTATACTAATATGCTTCTCTTTTAAATACCCAAGAAACGAAACCAGACTGTTCAGTCTCTAACTAAACCTTATTTAAAATTGCCTCCGTGTTTGCATTTTCATTTGTTCTTCCCAGCGCTTCTCTCTCCCCTCCCAGGGAAGTTTAGCTAAACATATTTGGAATATTAAATCCACTACAAAAATGGCATTGTTTTTCATTGCACTGAGCAGCCTGCTGCAATCAAGTTTGATCTTGTCATTTTAATTGCATGCTCTAATGATGCTGACTAACTTTCTGTCACCGTATATGGAGCTATTGATATGTAGTATTTTAAAAGCTTGTTTTGTTTAGTCAGTGTTTTTTGCCCTTGGTATACAGAAGCCTGGAGATAGCTGCGTCCACAAACCTTCTGAAGTCCATTTCAACCATAGATTTGGAGATGAACATTTTTTAAAGTCTTTTCTCACTCTCCCAGAGTTCATAGGCCACTATCGTGTTATTTTTACTCAAGGGCATTTTTAACTTACCGCTATTTTTCAACACTTCAGGGCAGTACTTCAAAACTGAATGTCTAATCACTGATATAAGAATTTTGCCACAACTTTTTAATAAGATTTGCATATGCTGAGGTTAGAATTTCTTTGAATTGCAGTTTTGACTTCAGTTGCTTCTTAGACTTTCCTTACATCTTTGTTCAAACCTATGTCCTGACGATACACGTTTCCATTATTGTTTGAGCATTCTCATAAGAGCACTTTGGCCCATTTTCTGAACGTGGAAAGACGAGCAGTCACCACAGTACAAGTCCCATCTCTTTCCTTCCTTTCAGTGGATCTGTGCTGAAACAGGATTAGTTTAGTCCAGCATTTATCTAAGAGGTTCAGATATATCTAGTATTTAAGACAGGCATGTGGGCTAGGCCTGCCCATTTCAAATTAATCTCTTTTCACTCATTGGCTAAAACACTTCCAGAAAAAAAAGGACTTTAAAAGCACTGCAAAAGGACTACATTTTTCACAATTTGCAACAAATGATTGTTTTTCCACACAAAGATTTTGCTTTTTATTTCATTGCCTTTTTTACCTCCTGCTGTTGCATTTGCTTTTACTAGCAAAGATCACAGATGTCATTTCTGGTAAGTGCCACAATCTCAACTAGATATTAAAAAGAAGTCCGACATTGCATTGTTTGAGAAGTAACATTTTGGTTATTCACAGTTCTGAGCAGCTTGCTGGTGTGTAGGAGTAGATGCATCTTAGAAAGCCAAACTCTGTAGGGATGTAGACCATCATCCCTACTTCTCTACCTCACCTACCCGCCATGACCATGCCGGCACTATACATATGTAGCCCTGTAAATACTGTTTTCCCCTCATTTGTAAAAGGCTTTGTACTGACCTCACAGCACAGTCTCTGGACTTGTCAGTTTAGGCCTTTGCTGGTTTTAGCTGTATTAGCCATGGCAGCAGTTGCCCGGTGGCCACGTGCCGGTGCCCTCCCTGCGCTGGCTTCGCTCTGGGAGCACCCAGGGCGGGGGGCTGGCACCCCGACCTCGTCATTGCCGGCAAAAACCCCAGCCCCTGCGGGGTACCGGGGCTGGGGAGGGCGGCGTGCAATTTTCAAAACTTAGTCTGGAAGAAGTGACAAGGAAGTGGGCTGTGATAAGGAAACATATAAAAATAGCCAAATAAACATTAATTGATTGAACCCCTAGATTGCGTTCCTCTCTGCTCGGAACAACACTTTGAGTGTAACCATCTAGCACACCATGACTGTCAGAGCAGCTCACATGTACAGATATTCTAGAGATGAAAGCAGGTGCCCTGAACTATTAGAAATTGGAAGGTTCCCCTGAGAAATGACTTCACTGAGAGCCACCCATGTCATAGTTCCAACAGGCTGTAAACAAGGAAGAGTTAGTATCTAAACCGTATCCTTTAACCAGCAAATAACCTAATGATACTGAATATTCCCAGTCATGCATCGATTCCTGGGAAAGGAACCAAAGAAAGATCTTAACAGAGGCAGAAGACCTGCCTGGGCTAGAACAAGCGCAAGTTAACACTGAAATACTATAGACTTACTCTCTAGGCCCCGGGATCATGTGACTGCAAACAGCAAACTTGTTTTCAGGTTGTAAAAGTATGCATTTCTCTCCCTTGTGACTTTGAGGATAAGCTGACAGTTTTACCAAAGTGTTAACAATGCAGAACTGTCTGGCTTGCGCCACAGAACCTATGCCATGTCCCTCAAAATGAGTTTGATACTCGCCCCTTGTTTTCTGTTTATGGTGTGTGGGTGGGTAGTGCCTACCTGTTGTCTGCACAGCTAGATGAGGTTTTTGGTCACTCTCTTGTTACTCCCAAGATAAGGGATGCCGCTGTTTCGTTCTTTTGTGATTGGAAATGGCTGTGGTAGAAGGAACTCTGTCATTATTACCTGTGTCTTTGAGAGGGATGAAAAACCACTGCCACGCTACTGGTGATAGAGAATCAATACACGCAGCAGAAGTTAACAGGAGAAACATTTTTTGCTTTGTATCCAAGTTTCTTTTCAGTCTGTCAGGGAAGATGAATATTATGGATTGAATAAAGTGAGAAAGAGTTAATATTCCAAGTTTAGTGGAATATTGGCCATTTTTAATCTTTAATTATCTAAAATGTGATTTTGGGCTATCACAAGCCAAACAGCCTAAAGTCAGGGAAATTTACCTGAAGAAGGCAATGATCACCTGTTGTCCTTTGCTTAGTTTTTCTTCTGGGTTTGTTCCTTCAGTAAGTACTTCATCAGCATAGTGAAAAAGTTCTCCAGAGATGTCTTGCTAAGGTTTCATGGATAACGCCGCGGCAGATGGCAGGACTCCCTCCTTCACGGGGGCAGCTGGTTCCCAGTGTACCGCATACTGTTCTGGGAGAAGGTAAGCGGGATTCTTGCTTCTCTGGCCAGAGAGTTTAAAAACAAAAAGACATTTGCAACACCATACTTGGTATATTCTTTAGTCTCTAGCTCCAGCAATGGTTATACCATGTCCAGAACTACACCACCTAATGGGTGTGACCTAATTCAAAGTCAATTGCTAACCACCACTCTGCAATGTTCTTCTGAACAGGACAACCAGAATTTTTGTCAGGTACACACATTTTGGACACAACCCAGTGTCTTTTAGAGGGAATCAGCTGATTTTGAAACCTCACTGTCAGCCCCTCAATTGGTTTGATACTGCTTTTGACAAATTACTTGGTCTCTCAGCAATGGCAACTGGGTCTACCTGAGCACATGTAGGCAGGAGCTACGCCGCCTGCTCCGAAGACCCAAAGCCTTCCTGCCCGGTAAGTCCCTCTACAGTGGTCAGGAGCATACGCCCCAGTGACGGCAGGGGCATCAGGGCCAGTGGCAGTAGGTAGGGGGTGCCAGTCTCATCTACTCAAACCAAAGCTTTCTCCCACCAGAGTCAGGCACTTCTTCCCCCAGTGCCTGTGCTGTGTCCATGGGCCACAGTCCCGGGAGGGGTAGGTACCCCTGTTTTGTGTTGAGAGCCCCCCCCCAAGACTGTGTCTCCAGCCTCCATCAGCGGCCAGTTTCTTTCTGAGCTGTGTTTGGGCAGGGGCACCCTGTGACTCTCTGATTGGATAAAGTTTCTCTGTGTGATGGCTAAGGTTTTTATAGGATGTTTGTTTTCCACCGTTGTTTTCATGTGCCTCGGGGTTGGCTGAATTATCTTACAGCCTACAACACAGGCTCGTTGCATAGGCACGCTGCACACTTCTTCACATCCCACTTTTCCATCTTTAAAAGGATGGTGCTTAACTCTTCTGTTCTGGCTAAAGATACATACATGCATGATGCGTGCAATGTAATTTACTGATTTTCACATCTATCTCGACCATTTAGGAATACACATCGTATCCTAAATTTCAACAAAATGGCTTCCTCTGCGCTCATATGTTTGTCTTCACTTACAGTCATCAGTCAGCTCTCAGTTTTAAGGAACACATTGGAAGTGATTTTTCTCTAATGTTTGCTTGGGCAAAAGAAGGATTTTGCACCAGTTTAAGTGTGACTCAGTGTTTGGTAAAGATTTTTATAGCTGTAGCTTCTGGCAGTATTAATTAGAGCCAATTATAATGTGATAGACAGGTTTTGCCAGTTTAAAATACTTAACAGAACTCCCTCTGTCTCCCTTAAAAACCAAATGGAGATTTTGATTGCATTTGCATGCCTGAATTGTTAGACACCTTGAATATTAGAATCCATGAATATAATAGGCTATATGCAAATTAAATAATCAGAAGTTTACTTAAGTAGATAACCAGATGTCCAAGTGTGTGTATATAGCATTAGGAATGGTACAATATTAAGCATAATATTTTGGGGCTGTTCTTCATGACATTGTTGCTAACAATGATTTTCAATCTCAGCTTAAAGTTTTCTGGTCAGACTTTCTATTATTGATACTTCAGTCATTTTTCAATTATCTCAGTTGGTAATTTCAGGTTTCTATTTGACTGGAGTTGGTGCTAAGCTACTAATTGGAAAAATGAGTATATTTTTAATGAAGTATTATCTGCTCCAGTGGCTTCCTAGATCCCAAAGACACTTAATTAGTGGTTCAGTCCCTCTCTGGTCCAGTAAATGTTTTAATCACATACAAAGGATAGGAGCCAGCAAGAAAGATCCAAAAATCAGTCAGTGTATATCCTTAAAGAACATCATTACTTTGGTTTCTTTCTCCACCCACAGCTTCTTCATGAAAACCTCGTGTTGTATTTTTTTGTGAAACAGATGTCAAGAACTGTTTTTTGTGTAAAATCAAGTAATTGTTTTCTGGCTAACCCTGCTACCAAATTACAGCTTCCAAAATTCACTTTCTTAAGACGAAGTAATCTTCAACAGTGTCTTATCCCAATGGCAGCAGGAAGAAATGTGAGTTAATTATGCAGTGAATGCTAGTGTACTTTTCTAGAAAAGGCATTTTTTAATCGCAAAGACATGTTCTTTAACCAGGTAGGGCATGCTACCAGGGCCACAAAGAGACTCACATGCTGAATGTTAAGCCTGCTTTCTTCCTGTCCTAAATGAAACAGTTAAAACAGTGAAAACAAACGTCTGTTAGACTGCATATCTGGACATAACATGAATAACTCTAAATCAATTTTCTGTGCAAAGACAGTGGAATTCAGATGACCAAAAATAGACTCATCAACTCTCCTTAATTAAGCATTCAATTAATAATTATTAATAGTAGTTAATATCACCTGTTGTTAATTATTACCTCTTCTTAAGCATGGCTGATCTGCTAATTTGACTTTGCAGTTTCTGTATCCTGACCTTCTCTGCAAATTCTGCAAATTATCATGTTATTCGGGTGCAGACTTTGGCTATTGTTCCCCCTTCACCATGTGCTGTGCTTTCTCCCCACAGTACAGTACATTTCATCCTCCCGGAATGCCATCCCCAGAAGCTTCAGCATGCATAGACCGACGCTGGAATCACTAGCCCTGTGCTTGTTCCATACTTTTCAGTCTCCCAGGGCAGATTTATTTCTCTGCTTCTGATAACTGCAGATGCAAGGAATAGGTAAGTTTTTGCACGTCAGTTCTTTGTTGCTGCAAGTCACTCATTCCCTCCACTGTACTATTGGTTTTAAACACGTGAACCATTAACTCAGCTATAGAAACCGATGTCAGTACTGATCTTTTCATGGCCTCAAACCAAAAAAGTATTGGTTTTCATAGTCAGATTTTATTCTTTGTGGCATTAAGAAACATGGGCATTTGCTCTCTGAGATCTTAACAAGCAGGCCTGACCGAAACATTTAATTTATTTTTAATTCTGTTCTTGTTTTACATTTCTGAGACCTTTTTTTTTTTTTTTTCCTTTTGAGGAAGAGAGAGAAATTATGTCCAGGATTTCTAGTAAGCCGTCTTTTTTTTTTTTTTTCATCAATACATCTTTCAGCAGGAACATTGCAAAAGAGAAACAATAAGCTCATTCCTCCAGTGACACATATCAAGTGAATGTATTCAAGAAAATCAGATTCTTGGTCTGACCTTTTTAGAGGCAGACTGTGGAGCTCACAAAGACACCCAACTGGTTCCTGTGAATACCTTCAGAATTACATCCTGTACCATTGGTCCACTTGTATGCTTGATGCCCATCATAGTGGAAAGCACAACTACAAGCCACTTCAGTGTAGGAAAGGAGAGCTGGTGTTCATCTTGTAGCAGAGAATTTTCTTCAAAATATCTGCTAGAGTTCATATACAGTGTTATCTAGTCTGCGCTTCCAACCTGCTCGTCATCAGAGTCCCATAGCGCCCATGATCTCCTTCAGTGTGATCACTCACTAAAACATCTCCTGGGAACAAGACAACACACGTTAGACACCACAGCGGAGAACCAAAATAGGAACACATGCAGTTTGGCTGAGGTGCTGGAGGCAGTATAGGTGCGGTGATACTTACTGCAGGAGAAAAGTCAAGATAACACAGATCTACTGACTACTTCTGATAGATAACACGGCTTCTGTTTATTAGGTAACCATAAGGTTAGGACTCGCCGTGATTTAACAGATACTCTGGTTAACCTGGACAACATCAGTACCTGTAGTACTAGTAGAAATGAGCTTGGATATGGTCAAATGTATCTTTACTTCTTTGAGGTATGTGAAGTTCTTAGTTGATACTTATACCAAGAAGAAAGAAGCATTCAGGGAAAAATTAAGATGGTGAAAAAGGTAGGTAGCTGGAAAAGGGGACAAAGAAAGACATCCGATTATACAATATGCCATTTGAAATGACCGTTTGCCTAGGGGTCTCAAACAGCACATGGGCCAGGCTGGAGGTCTAACTGGCCCACTGGTTGGAGACCGACAAGGAAAGGGGCAGGATCCAGGGCAGGTGCTTAAGGTCAGGGCCAGTGATAGTCAAGATCCAGGATACTGATGGAGAAATTAGCTGTATCGGCTATAGTTGTAGCAGCTACACAGAGAAAGGGTCCCTGTGTATAAAGGTCCAGTGAATAAATCAAAGTGAGTTCAGCATCAGGAAACTATCAGAATGCCGTAGTTCCAAAAAGGAGGACAGAGTCCTCTGCAGAGAGGAGACAAAGGCTAACACAGGGCCAGGAAAAGACAAGTATCTGGATCAGCTGAAAAAACTCCGCCATAAAGCTAGTGCTTTTGGGCACGTTTGTGCCAGTTGGCCTTTACAGTAGCCCCTCCTGAATCACTGTCATCTGTGAAGCTTGCAGGAATGCCCCAAAGGAGCAGTACAAACACAATGACAAAAATCCTGTCCCATTAGAGTCTGGGACCTGCTTAATCACTGCTGTTTCTCCCACCCCTTAGACTGCCTTTATATCAGGTGCTTTTATGCAGTATTTGACTATAAATCCTAGATCCAAACCCTTTCAGAGCTATGAAGTTCAGGCCTGTAGCTTGGCTGTTGGTGTGGATTACAAAGCCTTTCCGTCCAGAGCCGTGCCCTAGATTTGAGCCTACCCGTGCTTTAACATTTTGAAAGCTCGATCTGCTCCGTCCTCGAAACGCATCTCAGTGTGAACTCAGGGTACTGAAACCTCCTCTTACTGTTTCTCTCTCGTACACAAGAGGGTGAGCACACTGCCACTAAACATTCAGCATCCACCTCAGGTATACTTTGTCCAGGAAATACTGAGGATTCTACAGGACTCACTGATTTTGTGTGCTCTGTAATCTGGCTGTAGATTTCACTATGCATGCATCCTTCTCCCAAACATTTGCGTGAATTATTCCAGCCCCATCTGACCCATGAGCTTGAACCAGGGTGAAATGCAGTTCTGCATCTGAACTCTTTGTTGCAATCTGCAGTCAAGGATGGTAAACCCTGAGTGAAAAAGGCCGTGCAGAGTGGAGGGAGCAGATTGCCGCCCTAATGGAGCATTTTGCGGTTTTACTCCAGAGAATTTTTATGCTTTCCCTGAAGTAAGACTCTGCTAATTTACTGCCTGTATTACTTCAATGGCTAAGAATAAATCAGACTCTCCTGCTTGGGCTGCTATCTGAAATTCAGTATGAAAGAGCCACAGCTGAGAATTTTTACCCTTGACAATGATGTTTTCACTCTTCCTTCATCCCTCTGCTTCATTTTGTTTTGCAGACAAATCCCTTTAAATAGTACAAAGGTACTGCTTGCAAACCCATTCCCTTCCCCAGATAGTAGGGGCTTTCATCATCTTCCCTCAATATTTCATCATCTTCCCTCAATATTAAGAGCAGTGTCTCGTAAGGCAACAGTCAGCAGCAACAGTGTGCCACGGCTGTACGAAAAGTACCAGTCTGAGTTGCAGAAGCAGTGCCAGAGTGACCTGTATGTCACCCAAAGGGCCTTGCTTCCTTACCTCAGCCGGTCAGGAATCCACCAAGTGGTTCAGGAAATCTATCATGATATTCACTACTCTTACGTAGTCTTCTGAGGTGTGTCTGGCAGGACTACAAAGAGCAGTGGGATCTGAAGCCCATTTCATGAATTACTGGGAGATAAGGTGAAAGAACTCCACGCTTCCAAAAGTAGGTTGGCTTCTTAAGAAAATCTGTCATAACCGTGCTGCAACTGCAGCCGTTATGTCCCCTGAGCAAAAAACCGTATTTTTTGATGCATTTCTTGGTGCCTCTTCCCTCTTGCAATGTATATTTTCCCTGCGGATCCCTGAGCTCTCTAGGAGGTTGCTTTAGGCAGGGCAAGCCTGAGTTACTTCCCCTCAATGGCTTTAGACCTTCCGTGGATTTTTCTTCACCACTTTAAGGGAAAGAGCTGTACCGGTTTCTATTAAAAATACTAGGATTCTCCTGCCACCATCTCAGCTCAGGAATTGAGGGCTGATGTATGGGAGTGAACCAACGCTTTTATCTTGCCATGGTTGCATCCCATGCAGTTCGAGCCATCCCTGTTCTTCTCTGAGTCCTGAAGAAATTGCCTTGGTCTCAGTATTTTATGCCTCAAGGCTCGGTTGGCTTCCTGCATTAGACGTAGCCTACTAGAGGGCATTTCAGGCAAGTGAAAAGCAGCACTGCAGAAGCTTAAGGTATCTGGCTTTCGGGGTGCCATGCAGCTTGCCATGTCCTGACCAGATGAGAACGGTTTCTGTAAGGCTGTCAGAATCTGAGAGAAAAGAGGGAAACAGGTGGGAGGAACTCTGCAGATTTTGACTCTTTTTTAGGCCTTTCCTTTGACATGCCTGCAGCATTGAGCCCACTGGAGGCTGCTATTGCTTGGAAAAATTCAGAAGCTGTACTAATTTACTAATCAAGTATTAATACTAATTGAAAACTGGAGAGAAATAAGGCACAGGAGAAACGGGTACAAGTTTCCCAGTAAAAGAAACATGGTGCTGACTTTTCTCACTGATCTCCCTCCCATGCTGTTCTTAGAAAGAACTCGTTTGTTCCTTTTACACAACTGTTCATCACAAGGAATTGCTGTGGTAATAAATCCCCAGCTCTCAAAGAAGATAAGATACATCCGTCATACAAATAGTACTTAAAGTGAGTTAAAGCAACAGGAGGTTAAAAAAGGAAACTAAACCAAGGCAAAACTTTAAAAATGCCGGTAAGAATAGCAAATCAGCATTGGAAGACCCATCACATGTCAGGGTACAAATTGATAAAATGGAAAAGAAGCTGTGGATTTGGGTTTCTCCTGTCAGGTTTACTTCAAGCAAACTTTCCAAAATGTGCCACTACTGGCGACAACAGCAGTCTGCGTTTTGGGGTTTTTTGTTGTTAAAGCTGCTGTGTTGCAGTAAGTGCAATAAGCATTATTTTAAGCTTCATTTCAGTGCACAGTGTTTTTAACTCTGCAGTATGTGATTACAGGAGCGTGTGTGTATAAAAACAGGTGAGCACGTTGTCAGGAGCGTGGTAGGCCCAAATGACTGCTCTAACAAACTGAGATTAAGTGACAAAGCTACCATGGTCTCAACTGTGAAAGAGAGGTGGCAAATGAGCTCCTGTGCCTTTCAGTGTTGTGCAACAGAAGCGGACAGTTACCTGAGTCCATCAGTCCCCAAAAGAGAAATGGGAATAACATGCTTTAATTCTCATCTTTCTCTGCCAGAACCCCTGGTTCTTACGTTTCCACTGCCTGAGCTCCAGGTTACGGTTTGCAGCACAAACCCTCAAGCGTTCCAGTCTGTAAGCTTCCCAAATTTGAACTCCCATACCATAACTGTGCTAGAGCTCTGCTCCTACGACCTCTTCCCCCCCAGAGATTCACAGCCACGGAAGGGCCGAGGTTGGCAGGGACCTCCGGACGTCATTTGGTCCAAGCCCCTGTTCAAGCAGGGTCACCCAGAGCCGGTTGCCCCGGCCCATATCCAGAGGGCTTTTCAGTCTCTCCAAGGCTGGAAACCCCGCAGCCTCCCTGGGCAACCTGGGCCGGCGCTCGGTCACCCTCGCAGTGAGAAAGTCTTTCCCGATGTTCAGAGGGAACCTCCTGTGTTTCAGTTTGTGCCCGTTCCCTCTGGGCCTGTCACTGGGCACCACTGAGACGAGACCGGCACCCTCTTCTTTCCACCCTCCCTTCAGGTATTTATATACATGGATGAGATCCCCGTGAGCCTTCTCTTCTCCGGCCTGAAAAGTCCCAGCTCTCTCAGCCTCTCCTCATATAAGCAATGCTCCTGTCACTTAAATCGTCTTTGTGGTCCTTCACTTGACTCTCTCCAGTAGCTCAGCATCTCTCATACTGGGGAGCCCAGAACTGGACCCGGCGCGCCAGGTGTGGCCTCACCAGTGCTGAGGAGAGGGGAAGGACCAGCTTCCTCGGCCTGCTGGCAACGCTCCTCCTCCTCATGCAGCCCAGGATGCTGTTAGCCACCCTTGCCCCCCGGACACATTACTGGCTCACGCCTAACTTGGTGTCCGCCGGCACCCCCAGGTCCTTTTCTGCAAAGCTGCTTTCCAGCTGGTCAGCCCCCCGCCTGTACTGGTGCACGTCCCTCTGCCCGCAAGACTACTCCCTCTTCCTCACCACAGTCCCCCCATCCGTCCCCCTGTCACCTCCCACCCCTCGGCTTCTGCTCCCACTCAGACCTCCCTCCGCCCCTTTGCTCTCCTCAGCCCACGTGTCTGCTGTCTGCCGTTGCTCTGCAGCTCCCTTTCTTTCTGTTTTAAAACCGCTGACAATTCTTCCTTCCTCCCCCACCCCTGGACCCGGATTACCCTCCAGCATCCATTTGTCCTTGATTCCACCTCCTTTCCGGACTTTCCCCACAGGAAAAACAAAAGCTGGCTCCAGGCTGCAGCTATCAAAAATCTGCCTGGATGTATTCAGGGGAAAGAAAAAGAGCAGCTGTCTGGGAAAAAAGATGATGTACGATAGCCTGTATTATACAAGTAGGCATTTTCTTGCGAGCTAATAATTATTGTCATCGAGGCAGAATCTGTACAAAACTGACTGGAACTCTTTCAATTAGGAACGAATGCCAACACCAAGTTTGAAACACGCAGACATTTAACACGATTTTATTTCTTTTGTCCTGTATCTATTCCTACAAGTAAGAATTAATGCACTTGGACAAAAGCGGGACACATTGCAGTATTTTTAACTAGCTTTTCTTCCAGCATGCAGCCGATCCTGTCAGTCTCTTAAGCGGGGTAAGCAGATGTACTGCGCTACCTGCCGCTTTGCCAAATGAGCCTCTCTCTCTCACCCCTGCAGTTCGCTGCTTCTCCAGCAGTCTACCCGAGCATACCACATTTAACGTGAAATCAAAGCATACATAAAGGAAAGCCAAACTCCCCTAAAATTTAGGATTCTTCAGTTTCATTACATACTCCAAAAAATGCAGATGCTTTTCATTCAGCTGGTATGTTACTTCCATTTCAGTTTGAAAACAGGATGATTTGCCAGAGAAAAAATAATGTCTTTGGAGCCAGTTGGCTCAGAAGTTTAAAATACAGAATCCAGAAAAAGTACATTGCATATGGTTTTGATTAGAAACGAGCTTTTTCATCAAATTCTGTTAAACCACGAAACGGTGGGCACAGGACGGTCGAGGATAAAACAGCAACGGAAATCCCCCAGAAAGCCGGCAAGTTTCTCAGATCAGTGCTGTCAGATCACAAGCCCGTGGGTGAGTTACACTATGTAATGAAACGGTTGTTTGAGTCTTTCTCTTCTTGTGCTTTTCCCCTCCTGCGCAGGCCGAGGGAGTGCAGAAGACAAAAGGGAGAACAGAGGAGCGGAACAGGCGGGAATGGCGATGGCGAGTTCCCAGCAAACCTTCACGGGAGGGTGAGAAAGGGCCAGCGACAGGGGAGAGGCTGAAGGACGGGGTGCACCTGCAGCTGACAAAGGGGTACGACCTGTTAGGCGTACGTGGTGACTGAAACCAGGCAAGCAGGTGGAATCAACAACGGATGATCTGCAGGTGAGGAAGAGGTAACAGAACTTGGGAGGACTTGCCAGAGTAGAGAAAATAATACGGAGGTTGAGGTCTGGCTGCAGAGGCACAAGAGCTTATTTCCAGAAGAAAGAGACCACGGAGAAATTAATACATACAGCTTTCCCTGTGTAGTCGCTGGAAAAAAACAGATGACTTTTATAGGAGGTTAACGCTCCTTCATTTGATGTTGAAAATACACAGTGTTTTTTCAACATTTCAATTAATTTATGCTTTTCTATCTTTATTTTTAGATTGTCATTAAAAATAGTTACAAGGTGTTTCTTTGTATTCCATGTTTTCTTGTCGTCTTCTTTCTCAATGTGAACTCTGCTGAAATGAGATCTTTTACCGGTGAAAACAGCGTTGCTTATTTGACATAAAGAAAATAGTTATGGAAGCGAATTGGTTAGAGTATTTGAATCATCCTCAATCAATAGGTGAATGAGTTTTGTTTTTGTTGAATCACTTTTGATTTCTAGATGCTCCCCATGTTCTGGGATTTATTTAACTTATTATCATGGATGCGGACTGAGCTTTCCAGTAGGGACGCCTGTCATCTCTCTAGATGATGCTCTCTTCTTCACCTACACTCTATTTTTAAAAGAGAAAGTGTGATGACTGGGGAGAAGTAAACAACTCCAGGCGTTGTAGCCTCGTGCAATCTCGCATCACAGTCGGTGCCAGTAACACCAACAAATCCATATAATCAGCACAAGGACCGTACACATGACCGCTTCAGAATTTGAAGGTTTGTGTGTGTTTAGTGCTTGTGAAAAGAGCACGCTGGCAGTGCCCCAGTCTCACATCTTCCGTTTCGCCACAGAGGGGTTACGCGGGGGAAGCCAGCGCACGGGAGCCTTGACGGTGACATGACCCATTCCTGGGCGCCGGCTGCCTGTTACTCCCATCTTGTGCATGAGTTCACCTTCAAACTGAGGATATAAAGACAACGGGTCTTTTGTTTTCACCCGTCTCGGCCTCCTGGGCCACCTCAGTGTAAGACAGGCATTCCCAGAGCTGCAGACCTTCTGCCGTGGTGACGGGAGCCGCACGCTGTAACGCAGCTGTCCAGAATCTCTCAGGAGTAATAGCAGCGTAACTCTGGAGTATAAAGCGCCCACCGTGTATTTCTGTCACCACCATGACAGTGTGCTTTGCTACCGTAATACCGGTTGAGAATAAATCCCGCGTACTTGATGCCTGGGGGGGGTCCTGCAGCTGGAGGCAGACCTCTGTGCCTGTCGGTTTCCAATGTCAGCGTGATTCTGTGGGCAAGGGAGGGACGAAGCTTCAGCCCCTTGAACATCCCTGTCCTCTGCCCTCTTGCCTTGCGGGGAGGCATATTCTGACTCTTCGGAGACAGAAGTGCTGTGCTTGCTACGGGAATCGTGCCGCTGGCTACTGGTTGGAGGCTGCCACTCCTTGTGGGAGGCACAGAGTTCACCCGGACGGTGAACTGCGGGGATTAATCCTGAACACACCTACAGCCTCTAAAGGCTTTGAAAGTTAATCTGCTGCTTCCTCCTCCGAGAAAGGTGTAAAGGAAAGCTAATAAATTGCAAAAAGAAGTAACGAACGGGGACAACATAACCTTTTTAAAGATGCTGCTTTTCTCAGCACATCTCTTTTGATAGCTAGGTTCAGGAGCAACACTCAGCACAAATCTTTGCTGCCCTCTGCATCCTTTTTTCACAATTAGGGTGTTCTACTGGAGCACTGCTGACTTATGTTGCATTTTTCCCGATTATTTCACTTCTGTGAGGAGAAATCTGAAATATTCATTTGAATGTGAAGAGGATAACAAGAGAGTGAATTTTCCGTTTATCAAGCAGAAGTGAGGGAAGCAGTCCCATGGCCTTTCATTCATCCGCTTCAACTCTGTCAGCTGTGATTCAAGATGTCATAACTAGTAACAGGGGAAATATTTAGTTCTGAATTTAAGTAGTCAGAGAGCGAAAAATATGAAATAATGTGTCATAATATAGTGGATCAGGAAAAAAATACATGTGGATATATCTGGAAAGCTAATGTTTAAAACTGTTTGACAGAATCCTGAAGAAATACTTAAAGCCTAGTGATGAAGTTTGGCATTTGAGGGCCAAACTTGTTTAGTGCCCAGAAACTCTCGTTTCATAGTTTGAGATCCTTTCTTGTTTCATAATAAGGTTTCCTAATGCCTGTGCACCGGCCTGTATTACTGTGAAAGATGCTAGAAGGTTCTACTGGTTTGCTCGTCGCTTAATTTACGCGCACTGTGTGGTAGGTCCTACTATAAAAAGAGTGGCTGTGCTTCAAGGCGGGAGGGTGTCTCTTTGCCTTTTGGTGCCGGCCGTGCTCCGGCCTGGGCGGAGGCCTCCGGAGACGGTGGGGGGGGACACGCTGCTTTCCCTTAGAGCTGCCCAGCACACAAAGCACCCTCGGGGCGGGGGGGGGCGCTGCCAGCGTGCTGGGAAGGTCAGGACCTACAACTCCAGGGAGGTGCCGGGAGGCGGGAGGGAATGGAGAGGAGAGGAGGGGGCAGATGTCTTCTCGCAGCACAGGGCAGGCCCAGGTCAAGCTTTAGAGCTGGCCGCGGAGGAGAGACGACCCTAGAAATGCAGAGGTGGTTGTACACGGTGTGCTTGGTCCAGGAGGCTGGTTGGAGAGAGGAGCTGGGCTGCAAAGCGCCGCAGGACAGGCTGCCTCACCCCTCAGAGAGGGCCGGAGAAGGAACTGGCTTCTGCGCCACGCGATGAAGCAGAGCGGCGTTTAATATTTTTGTCCACTAATGAAATCTGACTTAAGAGTTCAGAGGAATGTGACTTTTAGGTAACTCCTTTATGGGAATGCTTCTGCCTCAAATTGATACTCCATCACGGCTAATTTACTTTCTGCTCCTGGCACGCAGACTCATGGAACTGCATCCACATTATCAAAAGTACGATAATAGGAACATTTACTTGTCAGCTGAACAAAGCCAAAGGATTCAATGGATGTGAAAACTGAGCACGCTGTAAATGTAAATAAGGCCAGGGCTGGAGAGGTTTGATGTACTGCTGGCGTTTTGTGCCTGGCCAGCTGTAACCATCAAGGGACTATTTGTGCAGAAGTATTATATTCACAATACAAAATTAAATCTGAATGCATTTGTTCTAAAAAATAAAATAGACTCCTCATATTTTCTTTGCCAGAAAATCCTGACGGACAGTTCTGCCTCGGAGGAGCTGAGCTGCCCTGAAGGGCAGGAAGGGAAGGCAGCCTGCATGCCGTCGGAAGGCACCAGCTGTCGCACCGGCGGAGAGGATGGAGGGACGGCAGCAATGGTATGCGGCAGGAAAAGATGGGGCTGTGAAAGAAAGGGCAGATTTTAGGCACGTACGTACTCGTGGATAGGAGGAGGCTTGTACGCGTGCCTGTTCGTACCTGCTGGCATGTCAAAAGGTATGTGAGTAGGGGAGGGGTGACAGTGGCATAGGTATACCTATATGCTTGGAGGACAGTGAGCTATTGCTCATTGCCATTGGTGATAGTTGCAATGAAGCTTTCCTTTCAGGGCAGGACAACTTAAACCCCCCCCCCTATTTATCAAGTTCAGCACAAGGGAACCTTGAGTGGGATGCTCCTGGAGACTGTTAGGAAGCAAGTCGCTGCAATAGCTCATCAAAATGGAAGCAGCGTCATGAAAAAGCATAGCTTTGCAAGCATTTTTCCCAGTAGAGTACAGCCAAAGGTGTGTTTCGCTGTATCTTCTGACAGCGAAAGGAGATATTTATCATTATTATTCAGATTCTCAGCATTACTGTCTCTGGCACAGAATTATTTGGGGGCAATGAACCTAGGCACAGAATGAACTAAGAAGGTAAGTTGTGTATGACAGTACCTTCTCCTTTAAGGACATGAAATAAATTGTGATCTGACAGGACATCAGAAAATCATCTGCATAATCTGCAGTAACCACTGATAATTACATTCCTACCTAAGGGGACTCAAGGCTTAAATTTTTTATGCCACAATAATATTTTCTCTCCTTTAACTAATTACTTCTCTATAAGGCCAAGAACATCCTTTTTCTGTCTGTACTAATGCTAAGGACACCAACAAGACAGCTGCATATTCCAGGTTCTTTTTTTTTATGACGATAGCAAATGACTGAAACACGCTGATTAAATACTTGGCATCAGAGGACCAGTTAGGGAAAAATGGGAACTTTTGACAGACAAGGCTCAATCTCTCCAGAGGGATAATGAATTTTTTTGGTCAGAACTGCACAATTTTTGTCATTTCTTTCTTTCTCCTGTTATTCACAGAGCCACAGTCACTGAAAGATTTTGTTTGGAAGGGACTCTGGAGGTCTCTAGTCCCATCCCACCATTGAGCAGAGCCAAATCCAAAGCTATATGAGGTTGCTTCAAGCCTTGTTCAGGTGACTTTCGAAACCTTCTAAAGACGGTGACTGCAAAAACTTTCCGGACATCCTAACATTTACAGAGATACAGAAATGCTTCTTTATTTACATGAAGTGGAACAAATAATTGCACACTAATGCCACCCCCATTTTTTTCTTTTTCTGATTCTCATTTTTCACTGAACTCAGCATACTATTACTATGATACCTGAAAAACAGCAGACTGAAACTGAAGAAACAGTTGTTTCTCTTTTAAACAAAAGGAGGAGTATCTGTGCCTTAGCTTTTACAAGTGTCCAGCTCTGCGTGGAAAAGAATTTTCCTCATAGCAGCGTAAATCCCAGTGACAGATGGGCACTTTTTGAACAGCTCCAGCTTTTCCAGATTTTCTAGCAAAGTAACCAGCTCTTTTTCTTGCTGATGGTCCTGATACACTGTCATTTGCCCTTGCGCATCCTCCTCCTCTTCATTTTTTTCCGGGCAAGGGGCAAAGTCTCCAGGCAGTTCCTCCCACCCCAGCTTAAAAATAAAACACTTGCCCAGTTCTCTGGTAAGATTTGATATTACAGAAAATAATACTTTTTTTTTCAATAACGTGTCTTTCGCTACTGCTTGTTCTTCTACACTTATTTTATAGGTATGATAACTGTCAATGCCAAACATGGAGCAGAGAGGATACCATGGGCACTAGATAGGTAGCTTCTTGCCTGTGTATTTATAGCGATTCAAACGCAACACTTACACAGAGCTTTAATTTGCTGGAGAATCAAGACAGGTTTTTCTCCTGTCAGAAAATCCTTTGCAGCTGGAGCTCTCAAGTAGCTGAAATTTTCCTTCCTGCCACGAAGAGTGGTGCCTGCAATGACAAACACTCCTTCGGAGTCTGTCTAAGATCCCGATGCAAAGTCATCAGGCGTGCGCTGCCCTGGATGTGCCACGACTTGAGCAGGACGGGTTTGCACGGCACGTGGCTCCTTCCGCATCTTAAAAAAAATCAGGCCTCAGCTGGGCATACCCTGTCTAATTACAGCTAAACAACCCCTTTTTCATCACAAACAGAGTTACCACACAGTGTTATCTGCTTCTGTGATTTTTTTCAGGTAGGTCCTTTTGAAAGTACTCCATGATTCTGACAGAGAGAGTGAATTGTAAATTGACACGAGATGTTAGCGGGCGTACTTGGGTACAGGACGGCTCCCGAGACCGGAAGCCTGCAGGTCATTAGGCTGCAAACTCCAGGCACTTTTTATGACATCCATCATGTGCTAAACATCATGTTCCACCTGGGGTGCACATTGTCTGTTGAGAGGTGTTAAAAGGGCCTCAGAGCTGGCACCTGCAGGCGTCTTAGGTAACAGGAACAATCAAGTCAGTAAAGCCGACAATGTTTTATACCTATCAAAATCAGGCTACTCATGAAAAAGCTATGTGAAGATGCATGTTGTTGAGGTTAATATTTTTTTACTGTGTTTAATCTGACTCCAAAAAAAGATTGCTAATTCATTGAAGACTGTGACTTTTTGTCACCTATTATCTATTTGCCATGTAAAAACGTATTTGTTCACGAAGATCACCATGTTCTCTTTTCTTGGAATTAAGAACAAATTATTCTGTTTGTGGATGTTTGCACCCCTTTTAGTTAACAATTGCTACCGAACCATATTCTTTATCTTCAGACACTTAATTGATCTTCATATGGTATCTCTGTCTCATCCATTTATCACTCCATTCTCCGTTCTTGTGAGAGATGTGCTTCCTTTCCCAGACCTTGTCAACATTTAGATTGTGAACATGCAGATTCTGTTAGCATATCAGGTTAGAAAACTACATAAAGTTTTCCTTTTTATTTTGACAGTACAATCAAGTTGTATAATTTTAGAAGAAGACACGAATGCTCTCCCAACCACCTACGTTTTGGCAGAAATCCTGATGTCAAACAGGCACTCTGATTTCTGTCAAGATTGTTGTTTACTTTGTACCATATGGACAAAATTCTAATAATTTCACTTTGTAATCATTTGATAGTTCTTGCATGTTTTGCCATACAGATTCAGCGCTGATTCAGCCTAAATTACATTTTAAGGGGAAAAGGTACAAAATTATTTGACTTCTATTATCTGTTATTAACTTAGTCCCATTTTTCTCTTCCTCTTTTAAAATGCTGTTTAAAATGCTGTCCACTTAAAAATCAAAATGTTCTTTTCATGTTCTGTAAGTTAGTAGAAAGACTGTGAAAAACCATTGATGAGACCTGCTGAGATTACATTTTCCATGACTTATTTTACAAATATGCATTTTAACTATTACCATCAGTTTTCAGTTAGGTTATGAGAAACAAATCAAAAGGAACTGACGAAAAAGTTCTGCAGTACTCCATTTCACAGAATTTTAAGGACAATTTTCATGTCCAATTCATGCCTTATTAGAGTGCTTTTAAAATCCTAATCCTTTCACAGGGAAGGAAAAAAATGCATAAGGTAGAAATACCAATATGATAGAGTCCTTTTTTCCTTGAAGAAAAATCCCAGTTCACAGTGAAATCAAGCCATGAAGACAGCTCTGAATAATAATATTAATCTTTTAGGCAAAAGCTTAAAATCAGCTTCGTTGGATGCCGCATAATCGAAAACGTGTGTGTGTGTGTGTGTGTGTGTGTGTGTGTGTCAAAACTGTAGAGTTCTCAGGACAAATACTTGATATCAAACTCTGGTATTTGCTTTTTCTTATTCTAATAATCTATGAAAACCTTCCTTCTGTAATACAATAATTTCAGGCAGGGGTTCTGCAGAGTCAGGACAAATGACCAGTTATGAGACTCATGAAGCCTGATTTTGTTCAGCCACCTTTTCACGCTGGGGGAGGCATGCTCTGGTCTGACACAGTAAATGTGCTAATCTAGGCTTAGTGCTCTTCTGTTTTCCGGCGGCAGTACTGGTTCACCGGGACGGTTCCGGCTGTCAGGACTACTGAAGCACAGTGCATGTCGGTCATAATTTATTCCCACCCATCCGCACGTTCTCTGAAGTGTTCATTGAGCAAAGTGAGGTCAAAAGCCGATGATAACAGAGCCATCAGCTTTGTCACATACAGCATCTGGAGGTGTTGCTTCTGTAGCGGATTCAGCTGTTGACTGTTCGGGACAATTTTAATTTTTTGTATGCTGCTGAGAAAACAAGGTACAACTGAGGCAGAACAGAGCCAGGTTCGTGGCCCGTTTTAATGTAACTCTGTGAAAGGTTCTTGCTTTGCATTACACAATACATCTATGAAGCAGAGCTCGGGAAAGCGTCTTTCATAAAATGGTTGTTACCAGTATAAGCTGAAGGATGGTAAAAATCACAAAGCTGTTCCTCCAGCAAGCGGACAGCCGAATACAAACCTTCCTTTCCCGGCTTTGTATTCTTCTCCATTCTCCCTTCCACCTCTCTCCTTGTTTCTGCTGAGGTATCTAGTGTGATGCTTTACAGCATCTCAGATAGCTCCTCTCGCGGCACAGAAACTTCCCAAATCTGACTTCTCAGCTCTTCCCATTGCTGTCTAAAATGTTGTAGACCTAATTGTCTCAAGGCTACAAGACAGTTCTGGGGTTTAGATGACACGTAATCATTATTGCTAGTTGTATTAATTTCAGACAGCTGCATCACATCACGCTTCCCAGAAAGTCATGCCGTCGTCTTCCCTCCCCAGGAAGTCGTCTTCGCTCCCTTACTGGGAAGCCCTGAGCAGCCTGGTGCAGCTATGAGGCCAGTCCTCTTTAGAGCACATTTAGTCTAGAGGACCTCCAGAGGTCCTTTCCCACCTGAATTTTTCTGTAGTTCTTACAGAAAAATTTTAACCTTGAAGACGGGCACCGAGTATATGTAATATTAACAACATCATGCAGAACAGCAATGTGGAGGGGGAGGACTGTTAAAAGGCTTTGACAAGTGCATAGGAATTGGACCAATTGTGCAGTGCTCTCTTTTTCAGTGTGTTCAAATACAGCGTAAAGTTAGTTTTCCTAATACTATTGTGTTCCTAGTATAGACATGACGATATGCAGGCTTGCAGTTAGGAAACTGCAAGAGACTAATGCAAATCTTTGCAGCTGTGGCATTCAGAAACATTTATTAGTTTATAATTACCGAAGTAAGTAATGTGCCTTTTGTCACATTATTTTCAGCAGCCATGAAAAACGCATAACCGAAAGAAAGGAGTTTAAGTTTTGAAGCCAGCCAGCCCCTATGTGCAGCAGATGTTTAATGCAAGGAAACATATTGCTTCCCTAAAGAAGATGCTATTAAAAAAAAAAAAAAAAGAGGATAAACATATTCTCAGATGAGCAATAGGAGGGTACTAGAACTCTGTGTGTTTGAGGCAAAAATTATCCCCACAAAGAGAGCAACATCCCCTTAACATTGTGCTCTTGTATAATTCATTACAAATGCACGTAAACCTTCTTTTCTCTTTTACAGAGCCATAGGAACAACTAAGTCAGGTTCGATCCTTGCTTAGTGGCACTACTAATTAGTAGGCAATCTTGTTGCCGCTTGAAGGCTAGTCGTACAGCACGTATTGGGCAGCAGCTGTTTATGTGGAGCTGACGGACGCTATACGTTACCTTCCCGTGAAAGGGCAGTGGGAGGACAGCAGGGAGAGCGGCATTTCTTCCTCTGGAGATGGGGTGGGGCAAGTTGGGAGCCTGCAGCGTGGTGTACGCTAAGAAGCTCCTGGGAGAAAATAGGGCTGGGCACCGCAATAGTTTCTTACCGACCCAGAAGGTTAACACAGTATTCGCCGCAGCCGGAACTCTGGCGAAGGCTGTTAGAGCAGGACGGGAAGGGACTGTGGAAGGAGACGGTAGGTAGAGGGAGGCACGTTTACAGACCTTTCTCTTTAAAAGATCTTTTGCTCTAGTTGCTGTTGTACTAGCCTAGGTGTTCGGATTAAGGAAAAGGTGCAAGCAGAACCATGTCGGAAACCTGGCCAGTTCACAAGGAGGTAAGGAACAGTGTCAGTCCCGAAGAGAGCTGTGTTCCCCTGGGAATGTCTGGAGGGCTGTGCAGTGCCCTACCAGCAGGGAAATCCTGGCTGTATTGCACTCCACCATGTCCACGGAAACGTTTCAGCACGTCGCTTTTGCCACCAGCAAGGGCGTAACCAAACGCAAGAGTGGGAATGCTACCTTTGTGTGACCTTGCCGAAGTCCTCAGAGGAGTGTGCTCAACCCAGCCTGCAGGACAGAATTTATCCCCTTTTCTGACTGAGTAAACACCTTGCCTTTGAATCGCCCAACAATTTTTAAGTGCATAAAAGGACCTGTTGCCCACCTCAGTTAACCCTAGGCAGTACTGAACGCAGTGAGCGTGCAACAGTTCTTTCTCTCTCCAAACTCCTCTCTCCAGTACACGTTAGTGAAATTATTGTGTTTGCATTATTACTTGATAATTAACACATTTCTCTATGCAGGTTAAGTGGAAAGAACAAACAGATTAGATCACGGTTCCATTACAAAGACACATTATTAAGCCTAGCTTTTTTCCTCACCTGTTCCTCAGAAGCAGGAAAAAAACCTGAGGACCTCACTAATGCCAGAGCTATTAAAAGACCATATCCTCTGAGCAACCGTTTGAGGACAGAATATGCAACAACAGATCTCAAAGTGCGTGATAAAGACATTTTCTTCATCATAATCTCTCAAATCCACTTAGATTTCTGAAGAACCCTTCTCCGATGTCTGACAGTACAGCTGGTAACACAAAGTCGCAACCCGTAGCACTCCAGGTATCACAGAATAGCTGACTATAAATGAGCGCTGGCCTGCTTCACGTGACAGTCCAACGTGACCCTTGGCTGTGCTTCGTTCCAGAACACAACACCCTCGGGGCACACACCAGGCTTTGAATGTCATGCCAGTCTAGTGAACTAGCACCAAGTGGATTGCTTTGCACCATCTTAAAATGTTCAGAAATGGAAAAAGTTGACAGTTTTATTATGAATATATAATTCTGCAGAGGCAAGCGTGTGTAGGTGCTCTCCTCAAAAAAGTTTAGGGGACTATAACAAAGAAATGCATTCAAATTAGTACTCCTTGAATCTAAAAAGAATTAGTTAGACTTGCTGGATTGTGGAAAGGTATCTTTTGTGGGTAGTTGTACTGTACCAAAAGAGTTACGAATGTGAAATAGGAACCTCCAGCTTTACTTAAAAAACCCCAGTGAGGCTGTGGCACAGACATGGTAGTGAAAAAAACATATAGCTAAAGGGAATGACCCTTTAAAGAGTGAAATCCCAATTCTTGTCATCTCAGTTGGTTTACTGATACAGAAAAGAAGGATTGTTGATGAGAAATCAGCTAAAGCCGTGAGAAACTGGGTTGAGATAACGTCATTCTCTCCTAGGATTTTATTTTCTCCTACAGGCTTGGGAGCAGCTATGTTTTTTCATCTTTATATGCATCTCGCAGATGTAAATATGTGGTGGGTTAGCCTTGGCTAACAGCCAGGCTCCCACCCAGCTGCTCACTCACTCCACCCCCCCACCCCCCCCAGTGGGACAGGGAGAGAAAATAGGAAAAAACCAGGAATGAGAAAACTTGTGGGTGAAGATAAAGACAGGGACATTACTTACCGGTTACTGTCACAGGCAAAACAGACTTGACTTGCCAAAAATAAGTTTATTGCCAATCTATTTTATAGATTTGGGCAGTGGCAAACAAAAAAGCAAACATTAAACCAACTCTTTTCCTCCCCCCTTTCCCGAGCTCAACTTCAGTCCTTCAGACTCTTCTACCTACCTGGCGTCAGAGGGGGATGGGGAATGGGGGGTTACGGTCAGTGCACAGCAGAGGCCTGACCTCTCCTTCCTCCTCACTCTTTCCACCTGCTCTGGCGTGGGATCCTCCACAGGCTACTGTGTGGGTATCTGCTCCACTCTGGTGCTCCTCCTCCTCCTCCTCCTCCTCCCTGCCTTTTCTGCAGCCCCCCACTACTGACACCCTGACACCTACACACAATACAAAATACCAAGGACATGGAGCATGCTTTTTAAAGAAACCAAGACAAAATGGAGGGTAACTGAGGGGTGAAGAGAAGGGTAACTCTTTGGTGAACAGAAGTCATCTGAAAATTGTTCTGGACATTTGTAAAATCAGCCCTCTGACTGCCTCCAGCTGTGAGTAGCACCTTGCCAGTCAGCCCTGCATTTTCCAGAAGTTGACTACATTGCTCAAGGCTCTGCTTCAAGTTGTCAGGGGGAGAAAAAGAGGGTCTGGGTGCTTTGGTACCCATTTAGCCATATTAATCAGGCAAAAGCTTAATACTGGGAGAGGGGTCTACTTCCATCACGGGTGTAAGCGTTGCTGCAGACATGAACAATGAAAAGCCACCGCGTCTGCGGTGATGCCATAGCTGGCAGTGCTGAGCTATGTGGCTCTGAAATAATGGAAGCATCTACTTCTACTCCTGCTGGAAAATTATACCACTGTTTATATCAATTGCCTTCCATTGTGTTGCTTTTCTGCTGAAAAACTGCATAGACAGGATGTGCCTTGTGACTGCGGGTTGTGCTTGGGTCGATGGCTGCAGGCCTTGGCATCATCACGTGGCCCTGGAGACTTCGGTGCCACACAGCTGAGTGTTACTTGTAGTTATCCTGCTCTTGGAGCGGGAGCTACAGCCCCAGGTCAAGTCAGAGGCCATAAACAGGAGCTCCACAAAGTTAGCATGTCGGGGGATCGATCTGGTACCTGTGCTCTGGGAGAGGCACAGGCTGTCTCTTCAAATTCCTTCTGTATGTCTGAAAACAAGATGGGGAAAAAATAATTTATAGGTTATGACAGAGAATAAATGAGATGCAGTGGCTGAGCTGGTTAACAGCAAAGGGGTTTGGGTGCTGTTGGACCCTGGAGGACTTTCCCGGTGACAGTTTAGTTATCGGTGGACTTGAATTTGCAGGCGGCAAGAGCAGATAAAGGCAGTTCTTAAAAAGTCTAAGCATGGAATGTTTTTTTCCTAGCAAGGCAGTCAGCTGCCCAATATCTAGCTTCCACAGCTCAAAATGAATGCTAACTTCTCTATGCAGTTAGAAAAGAGAAGTTTGGAGGTTGACCTTCATCTCCATACTTCATAACAGTGACATGAGGTGTACCTCATTGTATTTTGTATGATCTGAAATAATCATTGTTGGCTAATATAGTATTATGGCAAATGCTGTGTAACAAATGTAGTATTTCTTTATTGGAATGAAAATTTGTTCGATACAGGTATGAGCGTTAGCGCAATATGCTTACATTTCTGCAGGACATTTAATGTAGGCTCACCTGTTGCTCTGCTAAAACAATGCTGTATGCTGTCAGCATATGTAGTAAAAATAGTTAAATAATGGTCTGCAAAACTAATCGTGAATGAGAAACAGCCATCTGACAGCAGTGCTTCTAGTGAAATCTCGCAGAGGTAGGCTTACTAGGGCTTGTTGAGTCCTGGCCTCTCCTTGCACAAGAACAAAACCTGATAATCCTCCTCCCAGGCACTTGAAATCCCATTTGTAAAAGCAATAAAGCTTGGGAACAGCCAGATCTCCTTTTGGAAACGTGGTCCAGAATTTCACTGCTCTGATATTTGCTGTGGACCGTCTTTTTCACCCAGCTACACCTACATATAGGCTGCTTTTACGCATTTGCTTTTATGATAGTTTTATCTTTGATCTTCTCTCTTCCTGGTATTAATGCTCCTCTCTATTTATAGATAGCAATTGTTCCAGCTAAGACTTAATTTTGCAACATTAGGAAAAAAACAAGCTCTTCTAGACTCCTTTAAGGTATAAATAGAAGGACAGTTTTTATTGACTTGGTCATTAAGAATATGCCTGTCCTCTGGAAGTCAGGGGCACTTCCCAGGTTCAGGTGTGTTACCCTGTAGGATTCTCGTTCTGTGTTGGGGTGAAATCTGGATGTACAGCGCTCTCTTTTCCTCCATGTACATGGGAAGACAATCAAGGCACACAAGTGAAATGGAGCAGCAATAACCTCCGGCTGATTACCCTTTTAGCAAGACGTAGGGAGAAAATGCCGTGGGGTGCCCCTATCCACAGCACAGACGTAGTTTTGTAGTTCTCTGTACCTGATCTGTTTTTGCACTCATATTTTTCAGCACTGATAGTCAGGAGTTTATCTTGTATTCCTGATGGGGTCCCACCACCACCTGTTATAATGATACTAGTATTTTCTTCTCTTTCTTTGAAATGCTGTCCTCATACATAATAGAGTTGCATTTGCCTTCCTTGGTGCTTAATCTTGATAGCTGGTAGTGAAACTGTAGCTAATTACTTGAGATTACAGGTCCTGCGGCTTATCAGTTATTTCCAAAAAGAAACTCCCAGTTTACGCTGAGATCTACACTGGTTTTCGAGTGCATCGCCTTGCATACAGCAATACTGATTGTATTCTCATTTTCATTATTTCAGTCCTTGTGGCCATTCAGTCGTTGCAGTCCTCTTTTACGGTAATACACCCCAGCCTAGCATATTTAGTGTGCTTTATTGGCGTGCGCTTTTTTTATGCCAACATCATTAATGAAAATATTGGAAAAGATCAGTTGCAGGGGCAGTCCTTAAGAAACTCCACTAATCACCTTCTGCTGGCGTGGTAGTTATTCTTTCAGCAGCACCTGCCGTATCGTCCCCTCCGGCGAGCACCTTACCTCTCCTGCAGCTCCTGCACTAACCGTCTCATTCTGTTGCTCATTCAGATCTTTTTGAAACAGTCCCTCAAGTGAGACACATGCCCGTCTTGTACTTGGTACTTCTGAAAAAAGAGGGGGAAAAACATGCCAGTGAACATGAAAGGCAGGCAGACAGACAGACAACTGCCAGCCATCAAGTTGAAATCAGTTGTATAAACGAGTAATCTTCAAAATCCTATTAACTTTTGTCTAAATTGCTTCTGTGTTTTTCTGGCAGTGAATTAATGCCATAGCTTAAATTCTACATGGAATTTTAAGATACTATTTTTTTTAGTTTTAACTGTGATATCTTTTAATATAGTAATTTCATATTCAGCATATAATGAGCACTTTTCTCTACATCATCGTTCATGTACAGATTGTTTATGTTACATCTAAGCTGTCATCCACTTTTGTAAAATTCTCCGTCCAGAGACTCACAGGTAATTCTAGGAGTCCTTCACAAGTAAAGGGCATACAGAAGAGAGAGACGCTAACAGCAACTATTGTTAATATTTCTTTAACAAATAACCTGTAATTTGTTTTTTCTTTGGTCAGAATTATGGTCTTCTTAACCTGCATGTAGTTGGTGGCCGTTTTAAAACAGGAACCACTTACGTGAACTTAAAATTTAAAGAAGAGAAGTATTTTGGGATACTCACACTTTTTTTTTTCGCAGAGAAGTGTTAACTCATGAAAGGAAATATTTCAAAACAGAGTTCATAATCACTCTGTGGCACCTTCGGCCCCCCCCCCCCCCCCAATCCTTTACTGAGATGAAGAGTTTGGTTGAATTCCAAGGCTGGCGTCTATCTATGAATTCATCTCAGCCCCCCACTGATTGTCACTTCATGAAGTCAAAGTATCCTACTCCACTAATGTTTGATAAGCACTCTGAGCTGCTCAACCAAATAGAAATAATCCCCTGAGGGTTTTCCTGACTGCCCTCTCTATCTCCCAGCTATCTCTGACAGACTTTTTAGACAGCTCTAAATTTTGAAATTAGCTCTTAAACAATGAATGAAGCAGGGATTTGGATGCTCAGCTATCTCTCACCTCTTTCTCTAGAGGGTAATCTATTTCTAAAGCAATTAACATCGCCCGCAGAAGATAAAGTATCTCAAAACTGTGTCAGGATTTGTAAAAATGACTGGAGAAAGTGACTGCACAGAGAAGTGGGGATATATTCCTTACCACATCATGAGGCAGCACATCTCACCTCCATCCCAGAACTGTAATATGCCCAGTAATCTTTGCCTTAAGGAATAGGGGGGAGATCAGAAAAGATTTGCGTGTTATGAAAATGGATCTGGAAATGCTTTCTATCTGGTTTCAGTAGGTACAGGGGTTTTTTTAGCACACAGAGGAGGCACTAAACAACTGAATCTTCTACTGAAGTTATTTTATCTGCCTTCAGCATTGGTTGGATTAGTAAGAATTGTATTTGTGGCTGACAGATGATCATACCCAAAGTCATCAGAGAGGTGTCCCAGAGTTCTGTCTATTGAAGTAAAATGCTTATTTGGTAGTGTCAGCTGAATACACCTTCATTTAAATAGATTGAAATGCATTTAACTTCTATAAGTACTGGCCTTATTTGTTCTAGCAGCATGGCTAAAGCCAATTTGAGATAATGTTCCTTCCAAAATGTAGCCATTACATCTAGCATATTAAAGTTAATCTATTGTCATTGATTTTGGTTCTGTGCCACATTGGTGAACACATTAGTCCTCATTTCAGTAAGTCTGAGACAACTCTTTGGTATCATTTGAAGAGCTTCTCTGAATCAAGATTTTTAACAGGGCATTTATCAATATTATTTTTCTCTCCTTAGCTCACAACTTCTGTAATTGAGACTCAGTTAAACATATAAGCAAGCGTATACTTTTTTATCTCAGACTCATACAGATAAAGAGGCCAGTTGGCTGTTTCTTAACAAAGAAGGGAAGAAAAGGAGAGATTTTATTTTCTTGCAACTGCATGTAAAGTAAAGTATGAATTCAACAGCTGTTGAAGTATACCTTCTTCATCTTTCTTGTAGTCCTTCCACAACGCCCACTGCTTTGGTCTTCTCGTTCTACCGCCTCTTGATCTCAGCTGCACTGTATTGGCCATGTAAGGCAAATACCAATAAAACAGAAAAGAAAGGTTTTCGTTCTGAGAAACCATGAGCCTCTGTAGTAGGTAGAACTTTAGAAAATGGTGTAGTGCTTACAGAATATTAGTAATTGCGTATTAAGCCTGAAGTGCCTTCATTATACTGCTAACAAACAGTACTGCAGAACTTTGGGGAGAAAAAAAGGAAAATGGATAGGGCTTTTCCTACTGTATTTTATAAGCCTGTATTAGCAAATCTTTTCCATGTTTCTGAATGTGGAAGGATCCTGGTAGTATAGCTGAGCACTGAGGAGAAAAGTGTTGCTACTCAAAACCCAAACTAGAGTTGTTGGTATTGCATGCAGCTTCCTTGAGGAGCAGGCAGTTTCTTCTGTTTCAGAAGGCCAGATGGAATGGCTACATTTTTTAGGGAATTAAAAAAGTCATCTTGCATTGATTTTTTTGACCATTCTGGTCAAAAAATATGTGGAAAAAACCAATTGTGTTCTCTGCTTACTACAAATGATACTTATTCATTACCACACCCAGCAGCAGGAAAAATCCAGCCTCTAAGCTCTTCACTGCAGGAAGGTCATCAGTCTCCAACACCAGCCTGAGTTCCTTCATCCATCCAGCTGCCCTGTGTGTGCTTCCTCATCAGATAATCTGAAAAAGGGAGGACCACAGGCATGTAATTACTATAATCCCTTATCAGTATACTCCAGAGATGAGGAAAAGACGTTTGTAAGTGCAGGGAAAGAAATTCCAGATGTTGTGGTCAGAACTGAGTGATGACTCTCACGTGGTAGATTCCTTACTGGCTGGAGTATTGATTTGCATGCTTGGGATGCTGAGTCCTGGGAGATGTCCTGCCAGATGAAGAACCTCCTCTGCCCCGAGTTATGGGAGAGAACAGCATCTTGTCCAAGGGCTCATATCAGTAATTTACAGCAATAAAAACATGTCTGTGTTCCAGAAGTATACACTGAGAGGAACAAGAGGTGGCCAAGCGTGGGGATGAAGTGTGAGAGAGATCGATCTATATGTACCTGTCCATGAGGTGGGCCAAGACTGGGGCTATGGCTGTTTTACTACAGGACTGGAAGAATTAAATTGAATGCTGTTACGTAAATGAGGCATAGATTTCTACCTTTGCTCATTTTCATATTTCTGTAGAAATGCTTTAACCTCTTCCAGTGTGCAACGAGGATGCCAGCTATTTCCCAAAAAGCCCATCCTGAAGTGAGCTGACTGACCAGATGGGCAATATGGTCCTCTGCCCTGGAAAATAGGCTGCCTCTTCCCTATCTGTGTCTTGGTTGGATTTACAAAGTCCGTAAATAGACGGCCAGCTCCTGGCAGTCATCTAGGTAATTTTTGAGGCGGCCAGCAACACTGACTGGCAACGTTTCTGCTCGTTTTCCTGCCAGTACCATCTTCAGTCCTGTCCGGTGCCTGTTCCTGCCCTGGGTGCAGTTGTATGTCCTCTCAGTGATAGGCCAACACTGCATAACGCACTATTTAGCTGAGCATGGTTATCTTGTTTAGTACTGGCGTGTCGGTAGCGGTGACCTGTCTCTGTAGTGCCAGCTCTGAAATGGGAATCTTCCAGGTATTATGGGATCAGTTGGGATAGGAAGCTTTTCAGCAGTTTTGGATAAGGGAAATGCCTTAAAGTCTGCACTGGCTGCATTTGCTGTTTGCCGGAGCTCCTGGTAGATGCCATCTTCAGAAGCAGGGTGGGGGGATGCTGGCAATGTCTTTTGGAAGCTCCAAATGTGAAGAGAGAACGGTTGAATAGAGAGTGTCATGGTGTGATGAATCATGCATGACCTCCAACTGCAGCACGGATGCCTAAGCATTCATATGAGACTGAAGGGCCTTTTTCACTTGGAACGAGGCCCTGGATGTTTAGGCTAGAGTTTGTTGGATATTTGGGGGAATTTGCCACCTCTCTCAGGGCGGCATCCCTGCATCTAGCTACAGGAATCCCTTTGCTCGTTGAGTAGCTCTATAGGGAATTTATGTGATAAGAATCAAACAGAAAGAGCAAGAGGGATGTATTTTGGGAGCTAGGTGGATCAGTATGAATGTGAAGACTTCTGTACAATCGGTTCATATATTGTTATTAAAATTAATATTATGCTTTAAGTAGCAGAAAGAAGACGCTTTTATGCAGAAATACTAAAAGTATTCAGTGTATTTACTACCTTCTGTGCTTCCCTGGTATCTATACTAGACTCTCATCTTTTGTCTTCTGGATACCTTTTAGGGAATAAGAATTCGGTGGTAGCTGCAAAACTAATAAGCAGGTAAATTGAAACAGGAAAAAGTCCTGTATGCTTCCACTAATAAAGATTCACTTTAATCCTATTTTAGATGTTCAGAACTTCAAAGTGCAAATATACTGGCATCTGCAGTTCTACTATAAGAGTTCTAGTCCCACCTCTGGCATTTTAAGGGAGCTATTAGTTTTTTGGCATTTGAACACACCCTTAGTGCCTAAAATCCAAGAACAGGTTTGTTCAAAGGGACCCAGATATGCTCCTAGCAAGGCAAAACAGTGATTACAGTGAAAATCATACAGAGCGGAAATATCAGCTGGCAAAGTTGGGGCTACTTTAAAAATAGACAAACAATGCTCCACTAATGGCTACTTTCCGATTTTCCTTTGGCTGGTATATGCAAAATATTTATGTACCTTTCGTGCCCAATTTACTTTCAGTCCACTCCTCTTTGAACTCTTTTGCTAAACTTTCAAATTCCAATAAAAAGTTTCATTTTTGAAGACATTCACTGAGAGAGGAAATTCCAGGTGAGCTGCACTGCTAGGTTACTACAGTTTTGGCATTCTACTTCCAACCCTAGGCCTTTCTTAATGGTGACATGGTCACATGGATGCTGCCACCAGGAGCTCTCTGATATGTAAAATTATATTTATCAAGAAAAAGACCTTTCCAGTGAAAAATACTAATTCATCAGTTCCAAAAAAATTGCCATCAAAATGCTGCAAGTTTGACAAATCCATTAAATTTTGAGATTTCCTTGGATTTCCTACACGGTGTGATTTACCAGCTGAGTTCTAAAGAATCAGGGCTCTATGATTCTATAGGAAGACGTACATATCAAGTTTTGATTTTGGCAATTCTGAAAGTGTGGGAGGCATTCTTCTAGCCAAGATTCCCACATTCTGCATTCCCAAGTCTTTACTTGGGTGGCTAGATGTCTGGGAATCTCCATTCAAGCTGAGGATATGTTCTAGGTTCCCCAAGATGCTGTTTGAGGCGGGGACTCTCTAGAGACTCCCAAGACCTTCCTTCTTTAGATCCGAGAAGCTAGTTGTCTCGAGTGATAAGCCTGTGCTGCCAAATAATTTAGGTTCACAGTTCCCTCTGGGGTTCTGCTCCTCTGCTTGTTCACATATTTTAATTCAGCCTCAGGATGTCTTTTGGAGAGAATCACTTCCTTGCATCCAGAACAAAACCCAGCTACGGTTCTGGGACACCTCCCAGCCTGCAGAGAGGATGAGCAGTTTTGACTCTGGCTGCCATATGCAGTACATCAGCCTTACCTGCCATATGCAGTACATCAGCCTTACCTCAGAACAATTTGTGTCGCAGTGTGCCATGTTGCAGGATGTGCCCGCCCTTTCACATTGGAGAATACAGCACAGCCTTTGCGTTGTTACTACTAATAATGTCACAATGCCATGGGACAACAGATGGGCCAAAAGAGACAAGTGCCACAGAAGAGAGACACAGTCAGCCTCCTCTAGAAGAAAATAAGACTATTAGGCCCATTTGGCCAAGGGCCATAGTCTCCCCCTGCAATCGATACATTTAGCACTCAAAATGGAGGCCTGTATTCTGAAGCTCTGGAGTAATTCCGTCACCTTGGTCACTCCAAACTATGGATTTCTTGATGTCCATCCTTATGAAATGGCCAAGACTCCAAGCTTCTGAGCTCTTTGCCCTGGAAAACATTACCAGTGATGTCTGAAAGCCCTACAAGAACTCTGGTTGAATCAACCCACATACTAATGAGCTCACAAACTATGGATCCTGCAAGCAAGAAAACGTATGGGCTTTTACACATGTACCAACACTCTCTTAACAGAAATAATATTTCAGGCAAGTAGCTACTGAGGTTCTCAATGTTTAATGCTACTGCAGGAACTATAAAGCTATTCTTGAACCTGGGTTCAGAAAACATTTCTTACTGATAAAAATTAAGATCTAAAATATTCCAGAGTATTTTTACGTCATGAAGGTTCCATTATGTAAGAGTTGTGGTAGTCACTGTCATAGATAAGTTAGGCACTGCTTCAGGGCTGGGGGACGTAGGAGGTGAGCAGTTCTTACATATAGGACTCTAAGATACATGTGCAATAACCATCTTTTAATGAACATTCCACCTTGCCAATTAATAAATAAGCAAGTATGTTGCTGTTGCTAACATACCTTTGCCTTGCATATATCCTTGATGTCAAAGGCCACACTATAATGTTCAAAAGCATATGCCAATAGAAAAAAGTTTAAAAGAATTAGCCAGTAAATCTTATCTGGTCAAGCGTGTTCACTGGAGTGTCTTTGAAATGCTTTTTTGTCTAATCACACTTCCTCTTTGTTTATTCCATTTCATCATGCAGAAGTTGCTTGGGCATTGCTCAGCCAATCCTTTGGTCCAGATCATGAGTGATGGGGTTTATTATACAAAGAATTCTCTGATAGTAAGAAAAAATTTTCTGAAGAGTTTCAAAACTTCGTATCAGGATTTATCAACTTGGCCTCATAATAGTTCTTTGAGATACAGCAAGAAAGGATAATGTTTATTTTACTGATATGGGAACTATATTGTTTTTATATATGTATTTATATATGTATATATACACACTACATAAAGCTAGGATGTTCAAGCTTTAATGACAAAGGCCAGGTATTTAAAAAAACAAGTGATCTTATTTTTCAAGATACTAAACACTCGCAGTTTTCCTGTACCTCCCTAATACCTACTTTAATCAAAAAGAGTTCTCATGGTGTGACTTTGGTCATCCATCCTTAATATATTTGGACAATTCCATTTGCACAAGTCTTAGCAGAGTCCCTGAGAGCACTAAGAATAAGGCAGAGAAATTTCATGACTAATGAAGCTCCTAAATCCAGTTGCAGATACCTAATTTAGCAGTCACAGTGACAGCCGGTAGAGGTTCTGCAGTTCTGAAAATCAAGTCAGGTAAGTGTCTAGTTCCTGTATGCAGCAGTGATTTTCTTGCCAGGATAGTTTCACCAGCTTAAGTGAAGTTATGATGTTACCAGGAAATGTGTTTGCTATGAATTGAACCCTCTTAGCTGAAAGTGCTGTTCATTCTCACACACGGTTGTCGTGTCACTAAGACTCAACCCGTATTTCCCAAAAGAAAAACCTTAGTGTTGATGGGAATATCTAGTCAAAGCAGCATTTCTCATTGGTAGCATGACTTTTACATAGAAATCGCGATGCAGCATAAGCAAATCATTCACCACATAAGGGCGACTGCTTCATCGCAGTATTTTTTATTCATTGAACTTTGAGTTACACATCAGTATGCCAAATCAAACCCTCGGTAGCCTTTACCTACCACCACTGACAAAGCAAACATTTCGTCCTCCTTCTTTGATTCCTCATTCTCTCTGTTTCCTGAAGTCACATCTAGTCAAGTCGAGAATAGGAAACACAGACTGATGTAACAGTGACATAAAAATGATGTTAGTTTATTGTACAGAATCTCCTGGTTCCCAAATAGGAGCTTGCTAACGTGAGGGGGAAGACAGTCTCTCTTCCTAGAAAGTTCAGTCTTAAATGTATTGGGTCTTAAATCTGTGACTACTCCAATACTGTAAAAATAAACAAACAGTTAAAAAAAAAAAATCACTTTAATTTGTCTTGGAAGGTTTCCATAAACTCTTCAGATGGCTGTATCCAGTGACTCTGGCAACTTGCTTTGCAGGAAGGACACTCAAAAAAATCCTAGCAAAATCATTTTGAAATCTCGGGAAAAAAATCAGACAGATTATCTGTAACTCGTTAACAGACAAACACCCCCAAATAAACACTCCAAATCCCTGGATACTACTCCACTACTGCTACTATTAGTTATATCAGAAACTAGTAATTGGAATCAGTGTGGTGGGTTGACCCCGGCTGGAGGCCAGGCACCCACCAAAGCTGCTCCATCACTCCTCTCCTCAGCTGGACAGGGGAGGGAGTCCTCCCCGGGCTGCCGGGGGAGATCTGCTCCGGCGTGGGGCCCTCCCCGGGCTGCAGGGGCACAGCCGGCCTCACCGGGGTCTTTCCCAAGGGCCGTGGGGGAATCTCTGCTCCGGCACCTGGAGCCCCTCCTGCCCCTCCTCCTGCGCTGACCTGGGGGGCTGCGGGGCTGTTCCTCTCCCCTGTTCTCACTCCTCTCTCCAGATGCCATTGCACGGGTTTTTTCCCCCTTCTTAAATCCG
>JAVKLA010000028.1:373060-402140 GCA_034782735.1 Sagittarius serpentarius
GACCGACCCCCACCTGGCTACAGCCTCCTTTCGGGTGGTTGTAGGGAGCGGCAAGGTCTCCCCGCAGCCTCCTTCCCTCCAGGCTGAAGCACCCCTGCAGCATCACCCCCCGCCAAAACCTTGCCACATAAACCCAGTACAGTCAGGAAACAGTCAGTTGTGCCGTACGTGTCAATTGCAGACAAACGCGTACTTAGTACTGCTGAAAATCATCTTTACCATACTATTTTTATTTTACTAGTTCTAGCTGAACATTTAGAATCAGATTACAAAAATACTTGCGTGCTCTAAAGCTGTATCAAACCTTGCTGATACATGTTAGGAATCATAGCTTCATTTATCTTTTCAGAAGTGCCAATTTGTTGACTCAAGTGTAATATAGCATATGCTGCATTTCCAGAGGGATGAATTCCATCGTCTTGGGATTTTTGCATTTCTAGCGCAGAATGTTCCGTGTGTCTTTACTAGATGCATAGCACCGGCAGATACATTTTTAAAAATCATCAAGGGTTTCTGTGGTAGTTCCACCATATTTATTCTGTATATATTTACCTAATAAGAAGTAAGCTTTGTTTGTGATATGTTTCTGTATAATATTAGTAACGTCAGTGATACAGAACCCCAAAATTATTTGTCATATAACTTACAAAATTTAACATGAGATTACAGCTTTTGAAAAACATCTGGCGCTGTCAAAATCCTTTTATTTGAAAGCCCCTAAAGGATATAAAACCGTATTTGTTTCTGCTGAATTAAGATTATTCTCTGCTGCATTGTAATTCTGCCTAGGAGCAAGTTACACGGCAAACCAGTACAAACTAAAACTCCTGTACGTGTGAAATTTTACCGCTTTAGAGGCAGTGGCTAGGAAATCATTACCAGGATGAAAAGTGCAGGACTGCTCTTTTTTATCTACAAAAGATCAAAGGAAGACACATAAATGAAGACTGATTCTGAAAATGTGGCACGATGCTTTTATTTCAACTATAATCACCCATTGACCACCGTCGAAAGATTACAGATCGCTATCTACATTCATTTACAGTTTCAGATTCTCAGTATTTTGTCCAGGCAAATCTGACAGAAAACTCCAGGATACATAGGCAAGTATACCGCGTTAGGTCGCTAGGCATGAAGCAATCAAAGATCATTTTTTAGTTTCGATGGGGAAAGAGAAGAGAAATGCATTTAGTTGACACCATTTGTTCAAACTTAGGAGTTCCACAGCCCAGGCAGCGTAAATGGGAGCCAGGGCGCCGGTGGGGAAGGAAAGCTGTCAAGGACCTTTCGCTCTCCACCCCCCCCAAATTCTGCAGGGCATGCTGTCGCTGTGAAAGAGACATTAACAATTTCTTTAACAGCCTTAAATAATGAAATAGATAATCTCTACTCACTAAGACAAGGTCTGCTTCTGTTTACTTTAAGTTGCCCTAATAGTTAGTAATTCATTTCATTACTGCTATATTGCTTATGTTTAGGGGAAAAAATGAAAAAAGGGAAAGAGTGGCTTCTTTCATTAATGGTTGTGGATATTTACTGTGTCTCTCTGTCACAGAGATCAGGTGGAACTAAACGGTACAGTACATATTCATATTTGTTGCACCAAAATATGTGGTTTTCCTTCAAAAAAAATCTCTGAATCAACTAGATTTGTCCTTGCCTTTTTGCTAGCAAAACCAGTGGAGTTTTTTCTTGCCATTTCTCATTTCAAGCCTAAGGAATCCACCGTGTTTTATCCAGCCTTGCATAACCAGACATGTCCTTATGAGTGATTTTAGAATGGGAGGAAAAATGTGGAGAATGGTTGGACTAGATGCATTTTATATTTCAGTGTTGTACAAAGAAGATATTAAACGACCATTCTATTCAGAGATATGCCAGGCCTATACATGTGAATAATTTTTCGGTTTTTGACATTGTACCCGGGTTCATATTGTCCCCAAATTTGTTTCATGAGAGGAAAAGAATCTTTTAAATAATACTTTTGGAGTGATCTTAGAAATCTTCCCTCTTCCCCTGTTTTAGTGGTGGTTGTTTTTCTTGGCCTGTGTATGCCTGTGAAAAAATCTGTCATTTCCTGATGCGCGTGGGATACAGAGTGACAGAACAGAGTTAGACAAGTCAGGTAGCAGCAAAAAAACCAGAATTTTGCCATCTCTCTCCTCCTTGTGCCTAGAGTTGGGAGAAGAAGTTATTTAAAAAATAATCAAGTTCCTGCAACTTTATTTTGTGTGTGGGAACTGGGTTTATCTGCAATGTTTCTCTGTGAAACCAATGTGATTCAATGCTTACAATTATTTAGGATTCATTGACTTGGACTCTTACGACTTTTGAGCCGCCCTTTGTTCGCTGTAGTATCTTGTCTTCTGGCATTTTTAATGCCTTGACCTTTTTCAGTGTTAATCGATAAAGTGCCAGAGGAGCCACTCACGAGAGACCTGGTGGCCACACCTGAGAGGCGGCGTGACGCCACTTAACCAGGAATAACAAAGCTTCACATGAGGAGAGGCTGGAATAAATGATGATGGAGACTTTCAGGAAATCAGTATTCCTTTACTATACTCCATTTGAGACCAGTATTTAGATGCAATAATTATGTCAATTATTGTGGAAGCAGACCTGCATGTTTAATTATTTAAAAAGCTGCCTTGAACTGTTAATTCTTGGGTTTCCTAACAAGCTCCTACAGGGGTGAAGAGGGACAGTTCATATCTCCGATTTTTTTCTTTTTTGGTGTCAATTAGATAACTCTATATTGATATAATTTCATTTATACTCAGAAATTTTTATTTATTACTATGAGAGAAAAAAAAAACCAACCAAACCCAACCCTGCAGCTTTTTATAACCAAAATGGGCATTCTCCTTAGATTAAATTAAATCTGGTTCGGGGGGCTAGATAAATGTTTTAAAAATATTGCATATACAAAAGAAACACTCCCAAGATCTGAACCCATGAAAGAAGGAGGATTAAAAGGAAATATATCTCGTTGTTACCATAAAACAAAGAGAAAAGAAGAGGTTCCATGTCGTGCCATGCATTCACATTATGCCTATGCGAGCTGTAATTCTTCTAAGTGTCACCCTCCCCATTCCCCAGAGGAGATGCCTGCGTGTAGCTGCAATTCATCTCCTCCGGGACAGGTATCTTCTTCCCCTGTTTACACCACAGGAGGCTTTAAAGGCTTCTAGGCTTGTTGAGAGCGTGGTTAAGCTCACTGACTTCCTACCAGGCACACAGAAGTCACCATATCCAAAGTAAACTCCTCACACCCCTTTTGTGCTTCTGTAAATGGCATTTGTAACGCTCTGCAAAAAACCTTCCTATCAGGAAAAGACGCTGAATTAGAAAACACCCCTGTAACAAGAGGACTCATGGGCGAGCAGGGTCACAACTTTCCGTCCTGAAGAAGAGTCCGCTGAGGACAGTGTGCCTGACACACCGCTCTTGTCCCCAGCACAAGCCAAGAGGGTAACAAATAAAAGAAGCCACCAGCTTGGCACACGGTCTTGAACTAGCCAGAGCACCAAGAATCACATCTTGCTTGGTGTATTTTAGGTGAACCACAGCCTGCAGCTACCACGTTGTACACTACACTTAATCAGATGAATTATTCCTCAGAATTTATCAACCCCAAATGAAGTTGAACTATCCCTTTTAGCTATTTAGACATTGTTCGTAAAAAAAAAAAAAGGATGTTTTACTTATTAATCAAAAAGGGCTGCTCCGTGTAACTGGTGTAACTAACTGTACTTCGTTCTTCCTTGGACAAGCCTCCGCTGATTAAGTATTAAATAAAGCCTTCAGTATAGGCTCAGTAACACCACCGTGAATAATGTACATAATGCATGTAACACTTAATTTTGATATAAAGCTACATGGTACGACAAATCCCTCTCCCATTATCTTTCTTTTCAGCTAAGGACTAATTTTTGAACGGCATGAGGATCACTGACTTCATACGGAGTCTCCTGAAGCTGATGTTCCCATGAACAAGCAAAGATTACTCACTGGGCTAGAGGCTGCGGGATAATCCATCCAGCAATGACAGAGTAAAGCCCCATATGTAAAAAAGGTTGCAAAACAGACACTTCGGATCTGAAATGGAAATTAAGCTCTTCCTTGGGGTTTTGCTAGCTTAAAAATCTTGCCATTCCAGGTTTCTTTAGCTGTGGTGCACAGAATGTTTAATTTGGTTTTTTTATTTCACTGCTCCTATTTTTTTCCTAGGTCATGCATTTCGTTATACCCCAGCATTTTAGCTCATTTCTGCCTGCTCTGCTTATCTAAGGAAGAAAGACTGGTGCCGCACATCACGGACAGAACCGAAAGCATCCCTTCTGTGGTTATAACGAAAGGATTCCCGTTATCAACGTGCTTGTGGCTATTGTAGTGTCTGCTTCTGGCCCAGCTCCTACACAAGGGCGAGGTAAATCGTATTATACAAGAGCAACGAAATAAATTCTTTGAGTTAAGGGTATGTGACTTTTACCAGGGGTATAGCCTGAAGTAGAATAATGCTCACAAGTTCCTGGAACACACTGGATCTAAAAGAGACAAAGTAGGCTAGAAGGAAAACAACAGTGTCATCCAAATTAATACCTTTGGGGAAAACAGAAGAAATGGTTGTGTGTATCTTCCAGTTTCTGAATGTATTTGAGCACGTGGACCAGTAGCATTAGCTGTCATGAGACCAGAGGGAGAAATTACCAC
Source organism: Sagittarius serpentarius (assembly GCA_034782735.1). Taxonomy (NCBI): domain Eukaryota; kingdom Metazoa; phylum Chordata; class Aves; order Accipitriformes; family Sagittariidae; genus Sagittarius; species Sagittarius serpentarius. Next base: position 377,774 of record JAVKLA010000028.1, read on the forward strand.
CGTGTCAAACCTGGTCTCCGTCACTGCTGGCAAAACAGTACTCCTATGAGAAGAGACCTAGAGATATCCCCGCAGATTCTCTTCAGTGTTCAGTAACATTAAAGGTTACCTGGCCGCTCGTACCTCGCTGTGCACACTTGTTCTTCAGCTGTACTCTGACGGCTGTGTGCGGCGGTTCTGGGCGGGCGAAGGACGGACGCAGGTCCCCAGGCAGCGGGAGCAGCCGTGAGGCAGATTTATCTCTCCGGCCAGCCCAGCTGGGGAGCAGGAACCTCCAGTCAGCCGTGGCACGGACAGGAGCGGGCCTTCGGCGTGCAGAAAGGATTTAACAGGTATCCTGCCGACTGCTGTGGCCACGGCGGTTATTGTTCCGGTCGGGTCGGAAGGCAACAGCTATAAGGACAGAGACTCACGATTCCCTTCACCTCAAGCAAAACCTTTACACAGCAAAAGCCGGTCACAAGCAGCTGTCTGCATACTGGGCGACCTTTATGCGGCTACTGTTGGTTGTGTAGCATGTCAGATAATTCGATCTCCGTGTATGCTACTACCCCGCGGTACGTGGGATACAGCTTTCCTGAGGGATATAGGGAATAGCTGGAAAAAGCATTTACTAAGACTGGGCTCATGTGTGTGAACAGAACAGGTTATGCTTAGAAAGGGATTAGGCTTCGGATTGCTAGTTTCTCCTCCATGAAGAAGCAGACTTACTGGCTTTGACTGCTGTTGATTAGTTAGTTGAAAAGCAGCCTTAAACTAAGTCGCAAGATGTGAGTGCACATATAAAACATTACAGCCACGCTCTCCATCCATCTCTCCCCTTCAAAACATCAGAAGTTCTGTAACATCTGAAATACAGTCAGGAACCTCATCTGATCACAGTCTGGACGGGTATCACCGCTACTGTTACATTTTAGGCAAGGTGAAGGAATTTGAGCCCTCGGGCAACTTATTAAAATACGCGCGTTCAGTTCTGCTAACTGGCAAAGCTGTCAGCAGCCCAAAGAGGGAAAACAGCGTGAAAATTGAACTACATTTTACTTTGAGAAGTGGCCTTTCCTGTTAAGTACTGAATTATAATGCAGAACAGCATGTGGAACTTTGCACCGCTGTGCCCTATAAAATACTCTTTCTACGGAGAAGGCTAGTCCCCGCTGTTTTCAAGTTGACATTGATGTGAGCAATAAGTCTGACACACACAAACAGAAGTTAGAAAATGATGAAATACCATTATTTTAAAAAGGACAGAGATCTAGCTAAAATACTTTGAGAGTAAAGATGTCTTGAAGATCTTGTAAAAATGGGTTGCTAAATTAAATGTTGTATATACGGAAAAAAGCATTTTTTCTCTGAGCACATCTCCACTGCCTGTGAAGAATAATCATTAGTCTTGGGTGGTATGAACTACTACGACGCTAATGATTTAGAAGATTAGTTTGAGACTGTTTCTCTTATCTGTAGAGCCTTTTTATGGAGCCCTGTCCTTCCTCCAGCCTTCCACATTGCTTCTCACTTTTTGCTCCCTATCTCCGTTTACATTGCGGCAACTCAGGGCTAATGGTGTGTTTTCATTATCGTCCTTCATGAAGTGTTCATCACATGATGGCCTTAACAAAAGAGCAAAACAAACAGCAGAACAAACCCGAGTTTTTAAGTAAGATTGCAACAAACTAAGAGAAAAAACTAATTAGTAAGCAAAGATGTTACAGGGTTTGCGTGACATTGCATAAGTTGTTAAACCAAACCCCATTTCTGTTTTGGGGTTGGCTTGTTTTTTAAATACAGGGTAAAAATACAGTAAGCCGCTTCCAAAATGAATTGTTCTATAAAGCTGGAGGGTTCCTTGTTGCTAAAATTAGAGCAGAACCCTGAAGACATAAACAGCAAGCATTTTAAGAACCAGGTAAGAGATGGAGACTTTAATGTAAGTGCATCAAGCTGCCCTGCAGGAAGGCAGGGTAAGGAAATTGCACCGGCTTTCTGCAGCAGTGAAGAATGTCACCATACGTTACTGCTCTGACCGAGACAGTCCCCGTAACGCTTTTCTGCAGTAATTTGCTTTGGAAAAGACAGAGCTTTGATTTTATCTTGGGACAAAGTGGCGCACGCAGTCCAAGTCTTTTTTAATTATTTGGTTATATGCCACACTGCAATGACATATTCTAATAAAAAATTATATAGTTAATTATTTATGTATCTAATAATATGCATACAACTATCTAGCATTTTATTAGACTTCTTTATTGGAAAGATAGAGAGAAGATAAGTGTTGAAGGAAGTCCAGTTAAACTATTCTGAAGTTCAATTAAGAGACTGGTTATAAGGCTTACATTAAAAAATTAATGAGATATTTGAATTATGTTTTCACCTTAAAGGCAAGTGCTAAAATTGGAAGGCATGAAAATAGACATAGTGATATTGTTGGTACTATGGGTTACTAAACAGAAAAAGGAAAAAAACTTAAAGAAATTCAATGAGTTCAACTTGAAATTTGTGAAAATTTCTCACAAAACATATTAAAGCAATATTCAAAGTCCTGTTCTTTACAGGAGATATTTTAGCATGTGCTATGTGTTAGGGTAGTCCCCATTCTATCTGCTTCTCCAAGGCCTGGACAAAGAACTGAGGAATAACGTTTCCTTAAATGTTCATATTTATCACTATTACTGGTTCCCTTTACAACGGTAAGCCCAGGAAACCTGAATCTGGGCTGTCACCGATGTGCTGCTTTTGCTTAGAAGTTAAAAGGATAGGTTTCATAATCTTCCAGAAAAAACCATGGCCCAAATACTCACCGCTCTCCCTCATTTTCTGTCTACTTTATGTCCTTTATGCAGACCTCCGCCTTAGTTCACAAGGGCTCTTCATCTGGTTTTCAGAAACAGACAATTTAACAGCAATTGTTAAAGAGCCTCACAGATGCTGAGATTTTCCAGTACTTACTTTTTTTTTTTTTTTAAACTAAAATAATGAAGGCGAAAACTGTGCATTTGACATTGGTCTGTGGCAAAGCTAACATCAGTTACTACCCCCTGCCATGTCTCTCCATAGTGCCCTGCAGCATAACAGATGTACGTTGCATATCATAACAAATCTTTGTTCTTCCTGAAAATTAAACATCAGCATGCCAAAAAGCTTCACAGTAAAATTAGCCTAAGCATTTTGAAGTAGGAAAAGAAACAATTAAGAAAAACCATATACATGCTCAAAAAACCACTCCCTTTTGGTACAGTCTCTGAAACAAATGTGGTTAGGCGAGCAAGCTTAAGGAGAGACGTCCTTATTTTTACATCCATTTAAAATATATTCTGCTTGAGCATCATCAGCCAGAAATGTGCTCTATTCATTTCAAGCTTTTTGGATACTGCTCTGATTGATACTGCTGACACAGCCTAAAAAAAGCTAATTTTTCATTTTTTTGGCTATTTACCACTGGCAATTGACAGCACTTTGGGCCAGCTCCAAAATCAGTCACAGCCATGAATAATCCATCTCCTTGCTCAGTTAATAGGTTGTTCCCTTTCTCCTTTCTTGCACCAGGTTGTATGCAGACTGTTCTCCAAGCCTGACAAGCAGGGTGACTTCAGCAGCGGCCCAGCACCAAGAGGTGGTCCGTTTGAGGCCCGGTCATCCCCAGATAACGCGCAGAAAGAGCATCTTCTAAGCCCACTCCCCAGTCTGTAAGGCCTCAAAGCATCTCGACATCAGGGCCAGAAGCAGAGACAAAGGGAGAAAGCACCCGGCTTCTCCCGACCCAACCTGTTCGTGGAAGCTGAAGAAAAGCCAAAGGGCAAGGAGAAGCAAAGACGCAAGTTTCTCTCACCAAAGCAACCTGGCCATGGAGAGCAGAGGGAAGCATTGCTCCCGACAGCTCCAGGAAAAGCTGTGCGCAGAAGCTGGCAAGGCTTTTTTTTTTTTTAACAGCTGAAGATTTTAGGATGCTTTTCAACAACTTATCTGAAATCCTAGCCTACAGCATTTGTAGCGACTGAAATCCTGTTCCCATGTCGTGAGCTTTTCTTTAAGATCCTTTGGAATGCAGTATTGCCATCTGTTTTCTGTTGTTAACAGAGCTACCAAGTTTTGTGTGGCTCCACATGGGACACTTTCTCAAACTCATTGAGGCACATTGCAGATTGATATGCTTATATGCCAAGTGTCAGCCTTTAATTAACTCAACCTGCAAGTGCAGCGTGAGGGTAGGATTCAGAGCATGCCCATATGCGTGGAACAGGAAAGCTGGTAGCTGCTTTCCTTGGAAAACTGAGCAGACATATGGGGACTAGATCGGTAGGTGGTTGGTATCGTGCATTGCTACAGGTGTGGGATGTATATGTGTGTGGGAGGGAATCTTTGCTAGGCTTGCTTGGTAGCTGTAGGATGAAGATAACTTGGAGTAACGGAGTGCTCTGGGAACGGGAAAAACCTGCGGGAGGGACTGGAGCTCCGTTTGTTCCATTTGGCTTCTGGAGAACTTGGAGGTGGTGAGAGGGAGCGTCAGTTTTGCATCCCATGTAATGTTGCTACCGCCCTCACAGCCTGCTGTTGCTTCCCACTGCCCCTTCACAGCTGGGACTCATAAGGAACCATCACTTTTGGAAAAACAGCAGTTAGGGAGCGATTCTGCGGCCCAGCACATGAGTGAAGATGTACGGCGGGCCGTGTCTCTCACTTGTGCATCACAGCAGTAGCAGAGCGTTGCTGCCAGTTCCTTTGCTGCAAAAGGCAAAGAGATTGGGAGTCTTGCTGGCGCCGGTTCCTCTCCACAGTCATAGGAGGTTGCTTCTGTTGCTGCACAGAGGCGAATGCACAAGATGCCAGATCACAGTTTTTCGCCCTTTTCCTCAGCCTTTATAAACCATATCTAAATGTGAATTTTTATTTTGCTTCAGGAAAAAAGAGCGCTGTTCTTCCGTTTTGAAGCCAAGACACAAATTTCCTTATTATGTGTCAGTTTTTGTTTCTGGATGAATCAAGATTGTGGTTTGATATATTACACAGCTATCTTTTTTTTTTTTTCCTTTTTTTTCATCCTTGAGGTCTCCAAACCAGAGCAAAAAGCCTGACAGACAGTTCTCTGCACCCACTTAGCTCCGTCAAGACTCTTCCTAACTTGAGTAGTTTGCAGGTTTAGGTCCAGACTTTGAATTTAGAGCACTGACATTTGATTGACCTGGAATAAGGTGGCGAGCAGTAATGACCACCACGGACGGTGTATGCCTTTAGCCCTTAAATTAGATCTGTGGCATAGAAACAGCTTTGACCGGTGCGTATACCTCCAGGGTCCCTCCCGTGCTGCAGGGGTTATCCAGCCAGAAGCTTTCCTCCACCAGGATCCCTACGTGGTGCTGGGGGAACTTTAAGAAAATTATTCCCCATCCTGGGAATATGACATGTAATGGTGCTGGCAGCTCTACAGAGATGATATCTTTACAGTAACAATGGTGGGGGTTTTGCATGACATTGGAGTTTATGTGCGTTTTGCAAAGATAATGCGAATAACTTAAATAAAACCTCTCTTTTATCTGTTCTTCCCAAACAGTAATGCCTTTATTAAATAGGGGGGGAAGAAAGATCTTTTTTATATATATATATATACTGGAGGCACGTTTAACGATCAGGCAAATTTTCAGACTTGGAATTCAAACCAGTCCTTGATGTTTGAACAAAGTGAGAGTGAAGTCAGTACTGTTGCAAGTGGACTCTTACTATCATAATACAGCTTTGATTTCTGATTTCTCTCTCATATTGGGTAGAAATGTTCTTGTAGGAAAATATTTCCTAGAACTTCAAATACTGAAATATAGCCATTGTGGCTGATTACGAATGATTGTGCTGTAATTAGAACTTTTTTTTTTTTTTTTTTTTTTTGGCTAGGCACTTAGGTCACAAAGCGTAAAAGTTAGCATGTGAGGCAAGGTCTCCTACTGTCTTTGGGGTCTCAGCGCGCCTGCTGTATTCTGAGCTTAGATCAATCTATCAGTCCACTCACTTTATGAAATGCCTATTTAAATCTGCTTTTCCGGCAGAATAAGGGGCTATATTACATAATTTTCCATTACATTTTCTGTTGTGCCAATTTAGACACGATTTATCTGTAGGTGTTATCTCCAGATGGGATGGCTCAGCCCTACAGATCAGGTGTAAAATGTAAAAACAAAAGTTAAAAAAAGAAAAAAAAAATCCTCAACCAGTCCTTCAGAAATTGCAAGATTTGCCTGAAATTAGAAAAAAAATGTAACAAAAATCAAATAGATTATGGATTTGCGATCCTTTTTGTGTGCAGGAAATGTTTTCCTTTTGGAAAGCCTAACCACGTTCCTCAAGCATGAAGCGACTTTGATCCTGTTGGGAGAGTTCTGTTTATGCAGGCAGCTACTGCATTTTCCCAGTTCCCCAAATTCTGTGCAAATGATTTCCTGTCGTCCTCACCTTCTGCCGTTAAGCACCCTCACAGGTGTGTATAGCTGCTTTCCCAGCATTGGCCGAGATTCGCCTCGCTCTTCCTCCTCCCAGACCTGACGCTTCGGCGGTGGGTCGAACGAGAGCGTTATCCACAGGAGACGGTCAGCTCCACCTTCTCCTCCACCGCTGAGACGCTTCTGTATTCTTGAAGGGATGGCATGTGCTGCTCTCTACAGTAGCACTAGCAAAGTGTTCTAGGAAGCAAAACGGTTTGGAAGGCAACCTTTCAGGTTGGCTTCTCCTTCTACAAATATCATCCGTCTCTGGGGGGGAGTCTAAAGAACTTGATACTTATTTACCGTGCTTTCTGAAATGGGAACTTCTGAAAGGCGTGGGGCAAGAAATGTCGGCAATTTCATTTCAGAGCTCTTCAAAAATCCTTCGAACTGAACTACTTCCTCTTGGCTTGGTGAAATGACCTGAAGTGCTTAATTTCCAGCTATTTTAATGTTAATCGGTATCTTCCCTGGTGGAATGTTACCCTTGAGGCGGAAGGTGGTAACTGGATTAAAATAGAGATTCCCGATGCGTCAGACATGGCAGCCAGACAACAGTGCTCACTACGCACCGAGAATCCCACCGGTCCTGCGATGCTCTGGAAATCGTCACGGTCCTGGGGGGGGGTTGTAGCCTGACACCAGGGAGAGACCGGAGGGTAGAAATACGGGATAAGGCAACACAGAAAGCATTCTGGTCAGGATCAAATCCAGCTGAAATGAAGTATTTCGCTGTGAGCTTTCTGGTGGAAAATCAGGACTTCAGAAACGTGCCAGGAGGAACCGCACTTGGTACAAAGAGCTTGTTGCAGCAGTAAATCATTTCAGCAGGAAATTTCAGCTGGCTCTAATCACGTCTGCTACACACATTCTCTTTGTTCTCCTGAAACACAAACTCAACTGCTTGTAAGGAGATGGGCGGCTCGCTCTGCCGAGGTATTCTGGAGGACAACTGGAAGACCAATGGCAACATTTCTGCCATGGGTAACGGCAAAAACTGTCAAGAAATGCTGGCTAATCATTGAGCCCTTTGGTCTACGTTTAGGTTTGTGTTTGGCCTATATCTAGGTACGTTAGTGAAGAATCCAATTTTCTGTGTATGCTGGATGAACATGAGGTAGCTTTTACTACGGCCCCAGGCACGGGTTTCATTAAAATGCTGTTTATCAATTTTTTTTTTCTTTTCTGTAGGTCACAAAGAGTCCCTGCTTAAAAAACCACTTTGTTTTTCTCATCACTGTGAGCAATTGTTTACTACCATCCATTCCAGATGAAGTTAAGTTTCCATAATTGATAAAACAATGAGTCATAACACACAATATAAAATTTATTAAACACAATGTGTTACTTGCTTCACTGTCATAACTCTTCTCGAAAATGGAGTAGAAATAAGAGGCATTTTTACTGAATTGCAGGGTTTTTTCAATTGTACCTGCTTATTTTAATGAACAAAATACAGTTTTTAGTGCAGTTAACATTTGTTAGCCTTGGTGATCTAACACAGCTGTGGGAGAATTAGCTGGATGTTACCAATAGGTGTGCTAAACAGTAGAGTTATCAGAATTTCAGATGCGAAAATATTTGTATCGTCCGGAAGCAAAAGAGTTCAAGTTTCATGGCAGCCTGTTCAGATTCACAATTAGCAAAACCACAACTATTTCCATGAAAACTAGAGAGAAAGAAAGAGTTTGTAAATTTGCCACGTTATTTTGTAAGGGTTTTTTTTAGAGAATGGTTCTCAATATAGCAAAAGTAATTGTATCCAAGCTACTTTATGTGGACCGAGATAAAACAGCTTCAGAAATAATAACTAAATGTCTCAAATGCAGGATTTAACGCTCTCACAAGGCTTTCTCTCCTGTCTAACTGAAGCTATATTTATCTCTTCTGCTCTTTTTCAAGTAAAAAAGACCTCAGATTGGAACTGTACATTTTCTTATTCAGCTCTAAGAGAGGCAAAGCACAGATGTGGCTCTGCGTAGAGCCTCTCTCCAGTGCCAGGTCGTTAGCATTCAGAAGAGGAGAATTAGTTTTTAGAAAGAGTTTATGTCTTCTGACAAGGCAAGCTGATAAGAAACATTCCAGTAAAGGCAAGACAAAAATAAATGAAGGAGGAAAGACTAGATGGTGGCATTTCATCCTTGAAAGCAGCATGTTTTTACAGGGTAGCTGTTATCAGTAAGTCACACCCAAATAAGAACGGCTATTAACAAAAGCACTGGAAGTTTAACTAAAGGCCACGGAGGGCTCGGTTCGGCACAGGTCGCACGCAGTTTTCCGAAAGCCGGAGGAGCCGCGATCCGGGAGGGGTGCGACGGGGACAGAGAGAGCTGGGCAGAAGCACCTCTCTCAGCGCCTGCGCTGTAAAAACCACCGTGCATCAGCTGCTAAAACGAGGCCTTGCAATGACAGCAACAGGAATAAATAGCAGAAGAGAGGACGAGCGGAGCCTTTACTGAGGAGGGGGTTGCATTTGCCTCGCAGGTTAGAGCAAACGCTGGCTGGAAAGGAGGGGAGGTGGGCATTTCAGCAGAGCCGAGCTGCCCAAGGCACGGCTGTTCACTGCATCGCTCCTGTGGCCAGGAGAACACGCGGATGCTGGCAGGAACTTCTGCTTCCTGAGCAAATACGCGCTCTGGACGCAGCGAATGCGTCCCGGGCTAGCGCGGGTGGTAAACACACTGGCAGTCGTAAGCTGCTTTATTACGGCATGCGCGTGTTTATGCCTCCGAAACAAACACATATGAATATCTCACTTTGTTGTGCGTTTCTTTTTTTTCCCCACTTAGCAATGTGTATTTCCCAATAAAATACAAACCTAATTTAGACGAACGGCCAGGGCTCACCTGGTCTGTAAACACTGTTTTACACTTTAGATGTAGTTTGACTAACATACAATCACACCTTAAAATCAGAATAGCCAAGGTCGTTTTCAAGCAAAGTTTTCCTCTTACTGGAAAAAAGAGTAACTCCAAAGAAAATAATACACAAGGATTGTTGTCCCTTGCGCATTATGCTCCATATGGTGTTAGCTTTAAAAATGCAAATATTGTAATTAATTTACCATACGAATCTGTATATTGACGCTGCCTTGCTTCAGCACTGAGAGGAGGGATTTTAAGTGTTTTCACGTCTTTACTGCCAACTTTATAACATCTGGTATTTTTCTTAATGTCTGAGCTACATGATTGCCTGAGAATATCAGCTTTTGCAGGGGGGTGACTTTTTAAATTGGAATTCCTGTTCCCCAGGTTTCGGAGGATGAGCCTGTAAATAAAACCTTTGAAAAAAAAGAATATTAGAAGGTAAACAAGAAGATTTTTTGTTGTGGTGGTTAAAAAAATGTATAATTTTAAGTATATTTGGGAAAGAAGAATTGTAGTTAAAGATCTTACAGTTCTGGAAATGCTATGGGCATGGGTGCTCAGGACTGAGAGAACAGAACAAGCCTGAAATTATCCTTGGGCCAGGCTATCTCCAGGTCACTTTGATTTGTTCAAAGGTGACTAAGGGGAAATGGAAAACGTGACTGTTTAAAATTGTTGTCTTCTATCTGTATTACAAACAGAAGTGGTGAATTTGCAGCACCAGCTAAGAAACGTCTGGGTTTATCATTCGGTGAAAGATGTTCTAGGAAAGTTGATAGTACCAGTCACATTCAATCAACTTAATGGGTTTTTTTTGTGTACCATGGGGATGGCGCAATCGTTCAGTTCATTTTATTTTCGATGTATTCCATTTTTTTGAAGGAAGATGTTACATGACAGCGAACAAAGCGTTTCCAGTTTTGCACCCTGGCCTTAGCCAGTCCTTGGAATTTTTGTTGCTACCAGTGGCGAGCCGTTTCCTGAAGCCGTACGTGTAGCAGGTAAGTTGCATTGTGGTACGGTCCTTCAGTCCAGCAGGTCTGATCGCTTGGCATCCTTTTTCATTTGGCCCAGCTACTGTTGCCTCAAAAGCGTTGCAAACAGAAAAACTGCTTTCTGCAGCTCTTTCTCTTTCTTGACCTGAGGGTAACTTTTGACAACATTCTTGTTTTGGCAGCTAATGCTAAGCGCCTTTAGCTGTGACTCGCGGGCTCTCAGCTGAAGAGCCGCGAAGAAGTGTAGGTAAGTGTGAGGTCTGACCCGCAGCAGCACTGCTGCGTGAATAGGATTTTGAGGCAAGCCTAATTTCCTTTTTAAGACGACCTGATGGGTCAAGGTGAAAGATCTAAACTGAGTTCACAAAGTCCGTGCGTATTTATATGCCCACACAGACGTAGAGGCGTCCGGTGTCTTGGTCGCCTCAAACAACACACACAAGCTAACAAGGGGCTCCAGAAGTACTGTCTTCCTTGACTTGTGTAGCTGTGGTATTCTTCTGGGTTAAATTCCAACTCTTAATGAAGTTAACCGGATTTTGCCACTCGCTTTAAGGGAACAATGATCTAAATATCTGAAAAGAATATTTGCATTTCTTCGCTTCTTTATTTTTAAGAAATATTACCTGCTTTCCTCACAATCTACTTCAAACAGGTTTTCCCAGTCTTGAAGCTGTTAGATGGTCTGTTACATTCTGCTGTTCCAGATACTATATCATCTTTTCCTGTGTATGTTTAAACCAGAGTAGAGTGAATCACAGCCTGGAGTGGAAATGTATTTTGATTTGGGAAGCAACAGAGAAGAAAGAAAATTCAAAATAGACAAACAAGGAAGACCATGAAATAAGTGTAGCCAATTCTTTCCACATCATTTGGAGAACATACAGAACATTTCAAACATTCAAAAAAAAAAATGAACTGACAATAATTACTACATTTCTTGAGACAGAAAGATAAAACTGCATCTAGCATTTAAAACAAGTGTAATGGCTTTGTGACAACAGCTGCCTGAGGTTTTCTCTACTTCTTTGCTAGAAGGAACCCATTTTTCACTTCCAGCTTCTCGTTCCTATGTAGTGACCATCCGGGCCCTGCACAAGGTGCAGAAACTCTTCCACCCTGGCCGGGCTCCGACTGCAAAGGATTATACAGGTGATCAAAGGTATGGAGCAGCTTCTATACAAGAAACAACTACAAATGCTAGGACTCTTCCGCCTGGAAAGGAGATGACTGACGTGAACCAAGACTCCGGGTTGCGAATGACCTAGAGACCTTCAAATAAACGTAGTGCTGACAGATTCAACAGAAGTAGAAGGAGATGGTTGATGACACAGTGTGTCACTGGGTGGTGGAAACACTCGCCAATAGGCTGTGGAGGCTGAAAGCTTACAGGTATTCAAAAGAAAACAAGGTAGGAAAAAAAAGTGTGTGTGGGGGACACCTCTACCAACACCCACTTACTTGCGAGACACTTTCTTCGATGATAAAAATCTCCGAGCTACAAACCACCAGATGTTTGCAGCATCATGATGTGCTTGCTCTGTTCTCATACGCTTTCCTAGGCATCCGCTAAGGCCCCACCAGACAGGATGCTGGGCTAGGCGGATGTCTGCTCTGACCCGATACGATTGTTCTAACGTCCTTAGCATCCCCAGCTGACACTGAGGAGTCATTTGTGCTGTCAGGATTTGTCTGTTTGAGTCTCTGGGGCGGGGAAAGAGGAAGTGTTATTTCCCATAAAGGATTCTGCCCAGCTTCGTTCAGTTCTGTAGTATCTGCAGGATGAATGCAGAGGAGTCTCTCTCTTTTTTAACTCTTACCTACAAATTTGGGGTTTTAATACCGGTATTAAGGTGGATAAATCCAACACTTTGATTTTTGAAAATAAATAATACCTTAGAGATAATGATACATGTCTAAAGACATTTACAAAGTTTCCCATCGGTAATCTCAGTTCTATCCAGGGTGCACCCTGTTTGGAGTATCTGAGGCCTGGAAATGGGTACCGGCGTGTATTTTGTATGAGAGGCAGCACGTGCTCTTGGCCCCTTCTCGTGTTCCTGGGCTTCACTGGGCAGACTGGATGAACCCGCAGAATGGGGGATGACCTAGTTCAGCATGTGTGTCACCTGGTCAGCCTCCTCATCACAACTCCGTTTTCCATTCTTTGAGCAGGGTGCAATGCAAACTCCCGTCTCCCACGTTTTTCGGCTGAGTCATCCATCGCCTGAGGGAGATCAAATGAGCATTTAAAAGGGGGGGAGGGGGTGAGCTCCTCTGAGGAGATTATTAGAGAGCAGATACCAGAAACATATTGGAGGGGGGAGTATAAAGATAGAGGAAGCTATTCAGACAGCAGTGATGAACGTAATGTACGGAAGGAGGCAGAGAAGAGGAACCAGGCAAAAGAGCAATTTGGAATTTAGAATGAACTCTTTAGATAACTGAACCAAGTGATCCAATGCACTGCTACATTTAAAATTAATAAATTTAAAGCAATTACATTTAATTAAAAATTAATAATAAATCTATTCACATAAATTTATACCAATTATCTTGCACTTTTCTGTAAAGTGATGAAGAGTGTATGTGACACCTTTCTCTCACTATCTCAAGGACACAGCCTTTTATTTTTATTACCTACTCTAACGGAAAATAAAGTTTCTCATAAGGCAAATTAAGGAAGAAGGTTTCAAAGCGTCTCAAGCCAACGGCAAAGTAGACTCACACACCAGTGTGGGCTCTGAAGCGTGTCCACGGTGTGGAGCGGGGCGTGGAGGAGTTAAACAAATGCCTTTTCACAGGGGTTTGAAAGACTGCTGGAAGGACACTGGGTGGGGAGAGGAACTGCCAAGCTCTGCATCACAAGCGGTACGCTGTCACTGTAGTGTTCCTGCACTGAAGGGATGTAAGGGCACAGGGAACGTGACATTGCCCTAGCAGTGGAGCCACGCTTCGGTGTCTCAGTAAGGAGCTGGGTTACCATGACGGGAGGTTCAGCCGTGGCATTTGGGCATTACTTTTCTTGCACCGCAGGGTGGAGAAGGTACCCGCTGGTGCTGTGAGATATACCTGTCATTTTGCATAGTTCTGCCCACAGTTCTTCGTGTTGGAAGGGACCTCTAGATCTCTTTTGGTCTAACCCTCCTCCTCAAATCATAGCTGCCTTAAATCTGTTTACTCGGGACCTCATCCAGTCAAAATATGAATATCTCCAGGAAGGAGATTCCACAGCCTCTCTTGGCAGCTTGTTTCAATTCTCATCAGCCTTTAAAGTAAAAATGCTTTCCTTTAATCTAGCCTGAATTTTCTGTTTGCAACTTCTGTCCGTTGCCCCTTGTGTTTCCAGCCTGCACTTCAGAGAAGTCTGGCTACGTGGTCTCTGTACCCTCCGATTACATAGTTCAAACACCAGTAAGATATTTCCTTAACCTTCTCAGGGATAAACAAACCCAGTTCTTAGCCTTTCCTTGTACATCATGAGCTCCAGCTCCACAATCAGGTGACGCCACACACACACAGGCGTCAGTGCGGCAATTTCTTTCTCGTACGCGGGAGCTCCACGCTGGAAATGACCCCATGATCATTAACAGGCAATTTACCCGTTTTTGTCCTAAACTCTGACAGAATTTTACCACTTTAAAGCAAAAGTACTTGTTTTCATACTGAAGTCAGAAGGCACCTACCTTCAAGCAACTTCAAAACTTGTGAAACTTGCTGCTCTTAACCACGTTTTTCAGCCAGTGGAGAATTTGTCCCTCACTTAAAATCTTTAGAAATTACTGGCTCCTTCAGAAGATTCTTCCCAGCCTCGAAAAGGATGTTCTCTTTCTCTTCTTCTGTGAAATATTTTCAAAGAATTGCTCGCCTGTTTCTCACACATGCTGCAGTAGTGACATCACGGAGTTCTTCCTCCTGTCCTCTGCGGGTAATGACATGTTACCGCGCTCTCCAGTTCACTCATCTGAGGAAGTATAACGAAGAAGCATGTTTACCGTCTTGCTCTCTTACACTTCCTCACATGCATACCATTCCTACTATGCAGAGCTAGAAGGAATAATATAATTAATAAATTAATATTTTATATAAATTGCAATTAAGACTGCTCATTTGGAAAAAAAGCTTCTTATTTTGCCTCTCAAATAAGATGCAAGAATCAATTTGTTCAGAAAACTGTTAATTGCTTAAATATTTTGACGGTACTTTTCAATTTAGAAGCAAGATCTCAACTCTCTGCCAAAGGAAAGGTCAATTGTCCAGTCTTGTCTTACGTACTTATGAGGTAGCATCCCTCTGCATTTATACCAACGAGGTCAGAGACTTTTTTGTTTATATATTGTAACACAGCATGTTTTTATTTGGCTTGGAGATAGTAAAGACAGGGAGTAGTTCTTCATTAGGATTTTCATCTGTGGTAGTAGCGAAGCTGGAGGTGATCCTAAGCCAGTCTTCAACACACTTTTGTATGTTTTCTGAGTGAAAGTGGTTACTGTTATATGTTACCTAAAACACAGCTGGTGTACAAAAGGAAAAATACTGTTAGCATGTGTATTGTGTGGATGTTGACGCAAAATATTAGCAATGCAGTCTGCATTAGCACGTTGGGAAGAATCAGTTCTCTCAGATTTTGCAGAAAACCCAGTGTTTTCCACTCTAATGCGTATGTATGTTTGAATTGGTTCTTGCAACATGGCATCAACTAGATAAATACAACGGTACTCAAAATCCAGAATAACATTTCTATATTTAACGTACAACTTTTCTGTAATTTTTGTGTATTTGCACTCTGTGTAGCCCAGCAAGGTCAGGTTTTCTCATGACAATGTTTTATAATCACCCTGAGGCTTCTGCATTCTGCCCTTTAGATTTACACCATTTCAGTCCACACTCTCCCCTCACCAGTCCACTAATAAAGAACACAGATTGACTCTAGAAAAGAGAATTTTTAGTTTCAGTGACAAGTAATATGGAAATATATCACTTGGCCTTCCAGAAAACCGAGGAGAACCCAGAAGAACGATCCTTAACTTGATTTTAGGACACTCTTTGGAGATGATCAATGACCAAAAAGCAGCTGTGCTGCTTTGTACTAGCAGAGTGCCCAGCTCAGAACGGTGTGAATACGTTGGTTTATGTGCATTCGTAGCATAAGGGCTCGATCAGCTGTACTTTCCAGCCACAAACAGAGCTTGCCTCCCTGAACACGTAAGCAACAGGCAACCTGAACTTGGGGTTGGAGATCAAAGTCCTGTATTCCTTTCTGTGCTAAAAAGCTGTCCTTGGGTAGTATACACAGACACAGACACAGACACAGACACACACACACACAGAGACACACACACAGTTTAATTAAAAAAACCACCCTGGTATAAATTCTGTAGCAGCACAGTTCCACTGGCTACATTTGCAGCTGGAGATTTCATCAGCAGCCAGGGTCTCTGCCATCTCCATGTTACGTAGTGATGTCACGTTAGTCATTCTGGTTGAAAAGAAACTGACAATAAAAGCACCTTACAAGCAGAGAAGTATAAAACATCTTATTTGATACTGTGGCAAGGAGACTGTTTTATAAGAGCTGCGTGAATCTCCAGTGATGAGTAAATAAGAGGAGTAAGAAAAAGGATGGAAGTAAAAAGACTTTTGATGATGAAGAATATGGGGAATGGAGACAAGAAGCCTTAAACAACCAAATGCTGAGAAAACGTGTGTTAGAGCATCAATCTGAAACCGAGTGGGGCACAGCATAGCAATTCTACCATGTTTAAGAGTGTCAGCTTAATGCCTGAAAATTAAGTATAATCTGAGCGTGAGTCAGTTCAGTACAGCTGCCTCATCCAAGCACTGCACCTCAGTCCTCAGAGGAGGACTAAGTAGGAAAGTGTTTTAAGAGCCATTAAACAAGCACATAGGGAGGAAAGCAGGGTTCAGAGAGTCCAGGCTTATGTGTTGGTTTAGACCCTGAATCCCAGCGTGGGGACGGCATCCCCAGCTTTGTGCAGATCTGTCTCGACGCCAGACCAAGCAGCGTGCGTCAATGGAGGTGCGGAGCGTGCGGCTGCCGGCAGCCGCCCCACCGACGCGCGCGACCCGTGCTGGGTATGCGCAGCCACCTTCTGTAAAGGAACCGAGCCTCATCAGGCACCTTTTTCTGCTTTACCCTCACGGCTGCGTTACTCAGTTTGTCAAGTGTTTGCTGGCGGCGGAGCAGGGAAAAGCGTGAGGAGGCAGACAGGAGCCGTTACGGACGGACCGCAGCCCCGCATTCCCCATCCCCTGTGTCTGCCGGGGGCGAGGAGCCGAGGAGTCGGGAGTGAAGGGCTGAAGCTGAGCCTGGGAAGAAGGCAGCGGGAAGGGGGAAGGTGTTTTAGTTTTGTCTGTGTTTCTCACCATCCGACTCTATTTTTAACTGGCCGTGAACCACATGTAGTTTAGGCTCACGCTGAGTCTGTTTTGCCCGTGACGGTAATCGGTCAGCGATTGCCCTGTCTTTATCTCAACCCATGAGCTTTTTCATCTTGTTTTCTCCTGTGTGCTGTCGCAGAGGGGGAGTGAGAGAGCGGCTGGGTGGGGGTCTGGCAGCCAGCCAAGGTCGCCCTGCCGCAGCGGTAATAAATTAAACCCATGTTTAGCACGGCTGGCTTTCTCGCAGCTACCTCCGTTGAGCATAACTCAGAATCTGCCGAGGGAAGGCTGAGGAAGCTCGCTCTTCATCGAACTCTCTCCCGTTGCTGCTCTGTCACCTAAGAGAGCCACAGCAGCAACTCCTGCCTTTTGGCTAGTGAAGTAAAAGAAACCCTCCTCCGCGCGCCTTTCCAGCGCTGGACAGAAACCCAGCAAGTCCTTCGTAGGACAACCTTTAGGCGTCTGGCTGTTACAGATTTCACCGGGGTAGCGAAAGCTGCTTTACTCACAGAAGGCAGGGTCGTTTAACCTTAGTACGGTGCATAACAGGGCACGTCACGTGGCACGTTGGCGTGGCACAACCCGGCAGAAGCTCTAGGCGTGTGTTACCGGGCAGAAGGGTCATGATACTTACGCTGCTTCAGCCACGCTTTTCGTTTCTTTGCTTTTAAGCTTATTTATGGCAATACAAAGTTAGCTCATCCCTACCTGCAAACAGAACGGGAAACAGTTTCCTGAGGAAACATATGTTAACTTAAATCAGCTGTTCCTATTTTCCTTTTCTGGCTCAATCTCGTTGCTCACTCAGCAACTGAATGAGTCACGAAGACCAGTTAGACTCAAGAGTTAATGTTAAAATGCTTTGGCATTTCCACTTCCGCATCTCATACATTTGCAAAGGAAATGATATGTCGCCCATCTCTTTTTCTCAAGTTACTTAAAAATCTATGCTGTATGAGATCAGGTTGCTCACGGGCGCTGGTCTGACATGCAAGGAAACAGGCTGCTGGTTGATACAGGGGAAATAAATCCCAGCGAGTCGCTTGTTTGGGTATTTATTTCTTTTTTAGTGTAATTTGCCAGAGATGACGGAGAAATTATTCCTGCTCAGGAAACAATCGGATAATGAGGAAAGGTCCTGAGGCTTTTAAACACAGCACCTCTGCTTCCCTCAGTGGGATTGGTGGTAATGGCCAGTAAGTTTCTGGCACGTTGCCTCTTGCAGGAATGCCATTTACTTGCCTCAGAAAGGAATATTTCTGAGTCTGGATGTGGTTTAGTTCATTTTTAAGGTAGTTTTAAATAATTAATAAAGAACCAATACTTCTATGGGCATCAAGTTCTGTTTCCAGCACGGATTCCTGCTACAGACCAAGAACCCACATCTTCCTGACAACAGCATCAGCAGCATCTTGCTGGTGGCCCACTGGCAAGCCGCGGAGCGGCTTTGCAAGACCGGCTGCAAGCAGCCCTGAGCTCGCTCTGCCTGCTGTCAGAAAGCCCTCTCTGCCGGTATTGCTCTGGGCGGGGGTACTGAACCAAGCCCGGTCAATCCTGTTAGGACTGTATAGCATCCAGGCACAAGCTGTTCCACATCTGAACTGCTTCCAGAAAAGATGTAGGTGTATTAGGACCTGCTCCTAACGACTGTCCTCCAGTATCTGCCTGGGGGACCTGGAAAAAGGGAAGGGAAGGGAAGGGAAGGGAAAGATCTCACTGTCCTGTATTCAAAAAGCCCTGTACCATGTCACAAAGACCGTCTTCCTTTAATATGTTCCTTTTTGACCAGTTCATTCACCATCTCATAGCAAGGATTCTCAAATTACCATCTTGCACAAAGTCTATGAACATGAGCAAGAATATTTCTGTATTGTGTCTGTTTCAAACACGAAATGTGGGGTATTTATGCGCATACCAAATAAATATTTTTTCCACTGGGCTTCTGCATCAGGCCAGTTTGCCACTATGATAAAATCCAAATTCTACGTTTCGTCATTAAACTGAGCAGACAGGTTCAAATTAGATTTCTACAGGGTAATTCTTTAAGACACTGCCATCAAATATTCAAAGATTGTAGAAATGCTATAGAACATCAACACGGAAGAAAAAGGCATGATTTTGTTTCCTTTGGGAAACAGGATTAGTTTGTTCTAAAGTTTAAATGTGTGTCAGATGTGGAAACACAGCTGAAACACTAAAAACTTCATATAATTTAAAGTGTTCTACATTGATGTCATATTAGGCAGCAAGAACATGAATTATGGGAAACGCATTCATTTGTTCTGTTTAAAGACATAGCGCAGAGATATGTTAACTACAAAACCACATTTCCCCAAGCTGCTTTAGTCATGAAACACCTTCCATATAATAATGTAACGTCTGGTATACTCTTGAATAGCTTGACAAGTTGCAATTTCAGTCAATTTTGGCTTTCAATACTTGCTGTCATGGAAAGAAGAGCTATTTCAAATAAAAGACATGAGATGAAAGGAGTGAATCTGGAGCAAGGTTTCTTAGATAAATGACCTTTTTACCTAGGACAGACATGATTACTATTTAATTGGCAAAAAAGGGTAGATTATGAATATTTAATTAGCAAGACTCCAGCGCAAACCAGGGGCTGAAACAGAGACAGACAGATCTTAGTCTGTGATTATACTGCTCTTTCTCCTATTAATTAGAACCCTACTCCATGCTCTTTTGTTGTGTTTGTACTGTCTTTTATGCTAATTGTAGTTTTAGCCTTCCTTATGGAATTGTAATTCACATTTTATAACATTGTATGCTTTAGCCATTCATCCTTTTGTAGCTCCCAGCCCACATGTTTTGAATTAGATTCTTCTGTAACTGGGTATATTAAGTCTGTTGGAGTGTCCATAGCTGGAGCCACATCCCTGTATGCTTGATTATGTTATCAAGTCTTTCTCGAGAGAATTAGTAATTATGTACAAGTTTCTTTAAAAAAGGTGGAAGAAGAAGGGGATTGATTTGGAAGACGGGGAACCCTTATGCAGGTAACACTTCTTTCTTGTCTATTCTGCTATAGTAAACTAGCCTCTGACTCAACATAAGGCTTTATGCTATTCTGCTGTCAACAATAAACAAAACTTTTCTGGAGCTATCATCTCACCAACCAATGGCAAAACAATCAGTATTGTTGTGTAGATTCCTCTTACCTGTAAACTAGCCAGCCGTTTCAACAGTTAAACATGAAAGACAGCACAACAAGGAACATAACTTAGCTCTATCAGTGGCTTCAAAATTTGGCTTCAGTTCAGACCGGATATGTTAAGCATCAGAAAACTGACAGCGTGCTCCTTGCCGATTCCTCTACACAACGGCCACCTGTAAAGGTACTGGGCTACTGCTGCGCTCTTCTGTGGTGAATATCTGTCAGCTGCTTGTCCCTGATAATGTTTCAACAGGCGGTGGTGAAGCCTTCTGACTGGGGTTTTTGTAAGAAGGCCAGTGCTTAGCACCCTACTGCTCCAGGAGTCTCACACGTGGGATGGAATAACTCCGTACAGCAATGCAGGCTGGGCACCAACCGGCCAGCAAGCAGCTTTGCAGAAATGGAGCGGGGAATCCTGGCGTACAACAAGGTCTGTAAGTAAACGTGGGTGAGCCGTATGCCTCTGCGGCAAAGGCAGCCAACAACTTCACGCAGCTGCGGTAGCAAGAGTGTAGCCAGCCAGGCAAGGGAGGTTTAGCGCTCGCCTTGTTTAGCACTAGGGAGGTCACAGCCGGACGGCTGTGCCTGCTTGTGAACTTGCCAGTGTAAGAAATACGTGGCTATCCTGGTGCGAGTCCAATGGAGGGTCATCAAAATGCTTAGGGGAGCGTGGCACATGGCATTTGAGGAGAAACTTCTTGCCCTTCCTGAAGATGGGTGTGACATTTGCCTTTCACCGTTCATCGGGAAGCATCTTCCCTTCCCCTCCTCTCCAGCTGCCATGAGCTTTTAACGGTGACAGAGCCCCTTCTTGCAATATCAGCCAGCTCCATCCCCACCCCTGAACAAATGTGGTTTTTTCGAGCATCCTTCTCCCCGCTGCCCAGTCTCATGATGATTTAACTTCCAATATTGATGAATATGAGGTAAGGAAACTAGACTGTTTCTTGTTCTGTTTGCTCAGCTCTATCAAAAGGATGGTTGCTTGAGTTTTGGCTGATACACAGGTAGTAATTTAATGCCTCCCCAGATGGAACAATGTGGTAATTTAGTGTAACGAAGCGGGCAGGGTAGTGTATCAAAACCGAAATAATAGTTCACAATGGAAAGCAGAATTTCCAAAAGAGATGAAGTCTCCTTTCATCTTTAGCACGGTAAGAAGAGCTTTATTTTATGGCACCCAAGAACGTTTATCCAAATTTTGATACTGTCAATGATCTTTCATTGCCATTTCCTTCAAATCTGAAGTATAACCACAGGTTTTTAACAAACTTGGCTGTGGTGACAGGTTATGAATAAGCCCTGCTCATGAAAATACCTAGAACCTAGAGGTTCCTGTGCCTTTAGATACGGGAAGGTAGAGGTAGAGAAAGAAAACCACCAAAATGAGGGCCTTGAGGACACTATTGTACGGGCAACCTGTACTCAAAACATTGAGATAGGCTGCTGAGGAGACCACGGCGTTCCAGATTAGTTGACTGTAATATTTAAATACCCTAACAGTTACTTGGGAGGTACCCGAAGCCACACATTTTGCTGGAGAGAGAGAAAAGAATGCATATCTTGATACTTGTAATTCACGGGAAGAAAGTAAAGAAAAGCAAAGTTACAGTGCTTGGCTTTCTAAGGATTAGAAAAAAACCAAACACATAACCCTGTGGGAGGGTAGAAGACTGAGGAAAAAGCAACAAAAAAGAATGTGTCAAGGTAAAAAGCTGATACAGACAATAGCAAAAGATATTTCTAAATGCTAAGCCTGCCTGAACCGATTTGGATATTGAAAGCATAGACAAGAGGGAGAAAAAGCTGAGGCGGTGCAGAGATGCAGGATGACTGAAAAGGAATGCAGTGATTTAATCCAGAACCATTTCTTTTTAAAATGAGAATGTTTTTTAATACCGTAATCCAGACAGCTAGGCCCACGATCTTTTATTAACATGTCCCTCAATGGAAAACTCTAGGTATGGGCTCAGAATGCCTTAAGGGTTTCTGGAAGGATGAGAAGTAGTTAGTAAATACAACTAATTACTGCACTGCGTCCAAAAAGGGGTAAGGGTTACAGTGAGTGACACATTGTTTTAATTGCTTTGTTGGGTGAACTGCTCGCCTGTTTTCTAATTGCTCCTTCCTTTTTCTTCCCCGAGCCCGGCCTTTCTCAGTCACCGTCACACAACACAGTGTCTGTTCCTCTAGCTGAGAAAAATGTTTCCCTGCTTTTCTGAGGGACCTTCCGAGGTTGAGCGATGCCCGATTCCTGAGGCGTGTACAGTCTTTGGCTGTAAATTACTCTTTCGCAAACACGCCAAAGGCATAGCTTGCTTGAGATGGCGCTCAGCTCTGGTGCTCATCCGGTACCCAAAGAGATATTTCGGCTGGCAGAGAGCGAAGTCGGGGAGACAGGTGACAGCAGTCAGCTCGTGCTCGAGGCTGCAGAGGTTGGCAGTAAGTCTGCCCGATCTTGGCCAACGAGGGGCGACCGCCGAGGCGGTACGTGTGGTTCCCCGGCCCCGCACCCGCAGCCTGCGCAGGGCTTGGGCTGGGGGCTGGAGGCAACGCGGAGCGATGGGGCGGTGCAGAGGTCGGGTGTGCGGAGCGTCCCGGGGAGCGCCTACGGGGCGCTTCGGCAGGGCGGGCGGGCAGCCGAGGCGTAGGTGCCTGTGGGCTTTTTGAAGACATTATCGCACGGGTAGCCTGCTTTGACACATGTATTTCAGGAAGTTTTATCATTTTAGTATAGAATATGAGCCATTACTTGGTGAATAATTTTAATTAAACTGGCAGAATATCACTGAGAGAGAAATATAGCAAAGCCCGTATTCTTAGGTCTTACACAGACCTAAGGCTGCGGTATTGTTCTTCTGTTACCTCCGCTGAGACTCTGCAGAATAAAGCTTTTAACAACCGAGGAAAAGGTGCAGAGAGAAAAGTACTAAATTCCACGCAGCGTTGTCTGCCCCGGAATAAAAATCTCCCCTGGGAAGATGAAAAAAAGTAAAGCTGTATTAGCTGGCTAGTTCAGAACCATTTCTAGAGCCTAATGAAGGCAATTCTGGAATAACGTATCGCCCGTCGTGGTTGGAAGGGGCAATTTGCACAACGTTAGCATCTCGCTGGTTATAGACAGTTATCGTTTGGCATAGCCTTGCTTTTCGTAGCCTTTGAAAAAAAGACTGGCCTGTCACTGAGTGGGACATCTGAACGCAGGAAGCCATATACAGAAGGGAGGAGTCAAAATACATATGCTTCATGGCTGCAGCAGCTTTAACAGAACGTACTAAGGTATAAAACATGGAATCAAACAATATTTGACAACAGAGCATTACCACAGCAAAGCCAGGAAATATTATAAGTAATATTGCTGTCATAAGCATCAGTTCATACTGGTTACCTCACCATTTAATTGCTTGTATAATGAACGTGATCTTTACTATTACTATTAACATTATTTTACTACAGTTGTAAGTTTATATTTTAACTGTCATATAATGATTATGACTTTTACGATTATATTACAGCTCTGAAGTTCTTACAATAAAAAGTGATAGTATCTTTACTGCAGGCTTACTTGTATCCGTGTCAATAATATTTCGTACATAGTTATTCTTTCAAACATTTTTATTAATGGTCTGAAATGCCAGACTGGGAGACTGCGATGGCGAGGAGGAAGGCTGAACTGCCAGCGGCAGAACGTGACCCAGAGCAGCCCGAGCCAGAGCGGCATGACGAACACCCAGAGCATTTTTAAACGAAACCAGAGTCCAATTACAAGGTACAAAATGTGGCTGCCTACAGTTATTTTAAACATCCCCAGCAAAGAGGCCACTGAGGCAAAATCAGTGAACGGTTAGACAGCGGAGCAGTTAACGAGTCTGCTGGAAAAATAAAAGTTAGAGGGAGACATTGACAACCTACTGCAAACTCCTTTGTACATTTTCCACAGAGACCTGAAGGTTTCAGAGTGAGAGCCAGACTGTGACGAGACTAACGTGAAACGCGGGCTGCTTTTGCACGAAGGAAGGGGCACCAGCGTTGGAAAGACAGCAAAACGTTAAGAGAGGGCGGTTTAAAATGTGGAAAGATTTTATTACGTCTCAGAACAAGAGGAACAAAAGCTAGATATATGTCTCTCAGAGCACTTGTTTGAGGATTGAAACCGACAACAGGAGAGCCCGGTCAGTAATGTCCTCGTGTGCACTTTGCCAGCTGCTGTTGCGCGTTTCACAAAGAAAACTCGTCTTCCACGGGAGGAGCAAGTTCCAGGTTGTGCCAGCAGTATCCCTTTCATTGGCTAGCACTCGCTCTGTGTGTGCATCTCTAACAAGAGGCGGCCGGCGAGGGGAGCCGGCTGGAGATTGTCCTGAGCGTCGGTCTGCCCCGGAGGGACCCCGGAGCTGCCGGGGCCGGGGGGGGGGCACCGCCGGGGCTGGGAGATGGTAGCGGCGCAGGCCGCGCGGCGGCCGGGAGCCGGAG
>JAVKLA010000028.1:407431-419329 GCA_034782735.1 Sagittarius serpentarius
CTGGACGCACGCAAGGACCTTCACATCCTTCTGAAATGGCGGGGCCCAGCACCGCACACCGCACTCCAGGTGAGGCCACTCCAGCACTGAACACAGCGGGACGATCCCCTCTTCTGACCGGCGGGTTACGCTCTGTTTGATGCCCCCCCCGGACGGGGTTTGCCCCCTGGGCTGCCCCGGCACACGGCTGGCTCGCGTTGAGCTGCTGCCGACCGTCCCTTTCTGCAGGGCTGACCTCCAGCCACTCTTCTCCCAATTTATGCTTGTGCCCGGTGTTACGCTGTCCCAGGCACAGCATCTGGCATGTCGAGTTGTTAAACTTCATCCCATTAATCACTGCCCAGTGCTCCAGTCTATCTAGATCCCTCTGCAAGGCCTCTTGTCCCTCAAGAGAGTCAACAGCACCTCCCAGTTTGGTATCATCAGCAAACCTGCTAGTGGTGCATTCAACTCCTGCACCCAGATCATTGATAAATCTATTGCACAGGACTGGCCCTAGAACTGAACCCTGAGGAACACCGCTGGTGACCGGTCGCCAGCCAGATGTAGCCCCATTCACCACAACCCTTTGAGCCCTGCCCTTCAGCCAGTTCTTCACCCAGCGCACCGTAAACCCGCTCATCCCACAGTCGGACCACTTGTCCAGAAGGATGCTGTGAGGGACGGTACCAAAAGCCTTACTGAAATCCAGAAAAGCTACACCCAGCACCTTCCCTTCATCCACTGGGCAGGTGACCTTATCGTAGAAGGATATCGAATTAGTTAAAGAGGGCTTTCCCTTTGTGAACCCATGCCGACCGTGCCTGACTGCTGGTGGCTGGCTCAATATCCCTTTTCTAAGCATCCTGTAACGTATTCTTCGGAGTTGATGATCTGGTGACCCTAGACTTGCGCTCGGGAATCCAGTGGCGATGTTTTTTCAAACTGGCAGCAAGAGCAAGTTGATAAGTTATTCAGGTTTTTTTTCTGACTCTTAGTTCATAAGACTAAACTGTGTTCTCTAACATAGGCTTACCTACAACTGTTTACAAAAAAGGGGGGGAAGGGCACATGGCTCCTATCTGTTGCGGCTAATCAAAAGAAGAACCACGCAGAGGGAAGCCTGTGAACATACTGGAATGCAGAAGATACCCACAAGGACAAGTGCAATGTCAAGCACACACCGCACTTCTGAACGCTCACTAAAAGTTACACATCCCACTCGACGTGATGTTGGAGCCAGAAGCAAAGTGCTATTAATTAAAAGGGAAACATTAGTTTTCTTGGTAGGTCCAACGTGGGGAATGTGTACTGAAGGAGTGTGACTGACTCACAGGCAAGATGTCACGTAAAGGAAATGCAAGGGGAGAAACAGATCGTGTCGAAACAAAACAGCACCCAGAAGTGTTACACGGCAACAAATTCTGTGGTGATTCTTGCTGTTCGAATGAGAAGTTGCTCCTTGGCTCCGTTTTCAAGCGCTGCAGCTGGCTCCCTTTGAAAAGAAATGGGGAACTGGTCTGGAAGGGCAGAGGGCTCTGTGTGCGCTGTATGGATGCGACGGCGTTAGAGCCGCCCTGCTCTGCCCAGCACAGTCTGCCAACAACAAAATGCTGCTCTTGTGGAGCCCTCTGCTCCCAAATGTCACTCGGGAGATAAATGCAAAGAGGTGCCAGAACTGCATGCGGTCTTCAGAGTAAGTTCATTTTTTGTCTGTCTTCTTTTTGTTCTGGAGCAGAAGAAACTACAAATGGCAAAACTCCCCTGAAACACGGGTTCTAGTCCTCATTTGTCCTTAATGGTATCGTTGAGTTACGACTATGTACTCTTAAGTTTCTTGTTCTAGTCAAATAAACTAGATCAAATTAAATAAAATTTTCTTATCATTGCTCATTTTCTTTTACCTTATGAAACTTTTAGAGTGGGTATCGATTACAAGAAGAATTTAATGGTGGTATGCCCGTAGTTCTAATCTCTGTTGTTTTTCAAGCCTAACCTATTTATTTGCTGGAGTTTTAATTCCTTCTTTTGCTGGATTAACGTTGTCTTATAAAAACAGATACTCTATGATTTTAAGATAACTGAGCTTGTTTTTTGATTCATGTTCCTGTGTAGTACTCTTACTAACAGTTGTCACATGCCAGCTGCTAATCTTTTGATGTTGTGTAATGACACAGATACCTGGAGGATTTAGAAGTTAAAGTTGTGAGAAGAAGTTTTAATATCCGTATTTGCCACTCACTCAAGTCACAAACTCAAGGTATTTCTTACATCGGCCTTACTGCAGTTCCTGTGCCTCCCAACCCTCTCTTACGCAGCAGACACTCCTCTGCTGCAAAGTCGTTTTCCTTACTTACGTTTCCTTGACCGTGTCTAATGTGTCATGTATTGTACACCACCATTGCTCTCCTGCTAGATCTCCTTGTGACAGCTTTATCCTCTTGGGTTTGGATTAACCTCTCACATGCAAGATAACAGCTGAGCTGAGACTGTCTCTGTGAGGCTGTCTGACCCTGCAGCTGTTTCATAAGCTGAGTATCAGTGGGGCGGGAGAAGGGCAGTTGTCGTCGTTGCTAGTACACAAACCCATTTGTTCAGTTCAGCTGAACAGCGGTCCCCGAGACTTGCCGCAGCAGCACACGTGCACGGCAGCACTCCATGTGATGGGGAAGCGTGGCTTTTAGGGCACAACTTACAAATACTGTCCGCAACTGGACAAAGCAGCATTCAAACTTGCTTAGATTTTAGCTTCAGAACTAAAATAAGCATTCCTGGGTTGTACACGAAATTGCTCATATAAGTGTACGTGTATCCATAATGTACGTCATGCAACAACATCACACCGCGATTAGGAAAATGGCCTAAGGATTTAAATGCCGCTAGGGCAGTTGCACTGACATCTCCAGTCACCTGAGGAGAAACTAATTCCAAAACTGTTAGGTTCACTTTAGAGTCCTGTGTCCCTCTGCGTGCTAAGCCGTTTCCAGTCCAGTTTTACGGTCTTGCAGTCTGGCTCTTCCATAGCAACGCTGCATGCAATTCTTCTGGCTGATTTCAGGCATATGTTTGGGAATAAATTATTTTTAAGCAAAAGGAAACTATCTTTAAATAGAAACTTTAAGATGTAAAAGGTCCCATTTTGTGCCTACTATTTCAGGTTTGAGTATTGTATTTTACTTTACTTACAGTAGTTGTTAGAGAAAGCTGCAGTTTTGAAATAAACGTGCTTCCCCAGAGCTTTATGAATTCGCATCCAATATTCCTTTGGTCAATGGTATACTTTCTTTGCTCCTGAGCTTAGCGGGAAGAATCTCTGTACATGTGAGGTCCGAGGAAAAAGGAGCAAAGAATGCAGATTATTTCTGTGTAGGTATTTACAGTAATTTCAGCATAATTTTAGTTGTTGTTATATCATGACCAAACTAGCTAAAACATAATATTTTTTTTACTTACAGTTACTCTTACGACATTTCTTGCTTGCAGTTGCACATTTCATACCATAGCAAGAACTAACCTTGTAAAAGGCTCCTTTTTGCTAGGATAAAAGGAGGGCTGCAGGAGAAACGAGTGACTGTGAAATACAGGTTGACTTCTTGATCCCGTGGGGGAACTTCGCTTGCATTAGCTTTGCAAGTTCTGAATTTTTGTTTTCAAAAGCGTGAGGCTATTTTGCAGAAACCAGAGAATAATAATGGAGTCCAGCACTTAAAGCATTACCAGCTGTAGAAGACAGACTGCTCGCTCTCCCCTTCCACCCAACCTGCTGAATTTGACTCACATCTTAGTTGCTGCATGGTAGTTACCATGTGAAGTACTAAGTTTATTTTACTCTTGCTCCCCGGAGAATGTCACTATGAAAACTTACAGTTGTATCAACAGGCCGTGAAACTTTCTGCCACTTCTGCTCAAATGCAAACTTAGACTCTAAGGTGAAGTTTGAAAGAGAAAACACATGGAAAGAGGCGTATAATGCCTTTCTCCAGAAGTGGAAGCAAACTTCTGAACATCACTTAAATGATTTTAAATATCAAATTAAAATTAGTCAACAGCATCTCTTGTGGAAAAAAAAAATCACCTTTAATGAAAGATCATTTTTGATGCCTTGCCTTTGTATAAAGATGCTTTAAAGCAATTCTAAACAGTAGCTTCTGTCTACCTACATGTATATTTCCAAACACCTGATGCCTCAGATTCCTTGGAAATCCTTAGTTTTGAAGGCCCCATGTAGACACATGTGATTAAAATGTAGCTTTTTTTCTTTAATAGAGACTTCTTTCGCTTGCTCCATGGTAAAATTACTCTGCAGCCTTGTGTGATTGAAAACAATTCTTGGTTTCCTCTGCGCAGCAAATCATTGGAAGGAGCCTCATCTATTCCATTACTGGAATAAAGTACTTCTGTACTTGTTCTTATGTCACTCCTGACAGATGCCTGTCGATCCTGATCTGAAAGACCTTTAGCGATGAAGATTTCACACCCACTCTATCCCACTCTTCTGCTGTTCTTAGCAGTTGAAATCTTTCCTGAATATCTAATCAGAATCTCCTCTGCAAAAGTCCACTACTTCTTGCTCTTTTTGGACAGAGGAAAGCCTACAATTTTTGCTTACTTTGATTTCAGTGAAGCTTTTGAAAGGAAAAAAATTACAAAATTACTTAGAGAAAGATATGAAAGAAATGAAATTCAGCAGAAGAATGAATAATAAACA
This sequence comes from Sagittarius serpentarius, assembly GCA_034782735.1. NCBI lineage: Eukaryota > Metazoa > Chordata > Aves > Accipitriformes > Sagittariidae > Sagittarius > Sagittarius serpentarius. The sequence goes on from JAVKLA010000028.1 coordinate 412,119, forward strand.
GCATGAAGACTGGATGGGATCAGTGGAAACGGCTCTTTAGCAGTTATGCAGAAAAACATATAAAACACTATGGAGGATGATGAGATGACTGTGACACAACAATGTCAGGATACTGTGAAAAGAGATAAACATCACTCTGGGAAGCATAAACAGACAAGTAACTCTGCTATGTAGTACAAAGCAAGGTAAGGCTGGAGTACTGTATCCTATTAGGAAAGCTTCATTTTCAAGCAAGATGTAAAGCAATTAATGGAAGCTCAGATGATAAAAATGGAAAGAAGCTGAAGTGTAGTATATATGAGCTGAAAAGGCTGAACAAGCTGGCACTTCCTAGCTTAAAGAAGAGGATGCTTAAAAGGAAGATGACAGCCTTCATCAAACAGGTGAAATAGTTACAAGAAGAAAAAGATATGATCATTTGAAGAGCTTGCAGTTGTTCCCTTAGCTTTTTCTAGCATATTTTGCACCGGGCTGTAATCGTAAAAGGGTTCTCCAGGAGCTGGTCACACGTCAGGAGTGCCAGGACAGAGTCTGAGGTCGACTTGCCATCCTTGACATGTGCATTGACCTACTTTAAGGGTATCCTCAGAGTCTGCAAGATCTGGGTGAGCCCATCTTCATTTGGGCATCCACAGACTTGGTCCCCTTGTGCACCCAGGCGTTTGCCATGATCTCCTCTGAATTCTGAAACCAGGATTCTTTAGTAGGTTGTTATCAATGGCATTGGGTTGTTGACTGGATCATACTGACATGAATTATTCCATTGTTGTTGACTTGTGTGCATAGTTGCTTCCTCTGAGAAACGGTGACCCTGGCCTCGCTAGGCTGAACAGCTTTTAACAATACCTAAGACCAAACAGAGGCACTGGGGCAAAGCTTCATCAGCTTCAACATGGACAAGCAAAGTACATGTGCATTTTTTCTCCGTTACTATGAAAATCAGTGTCCAGAATACATGCTGACCACTGCAACGTTAGAAGCGACTACACAAGTGTATGAAGATAAATTGAAATCTATTTGTTTGGAATTAATATTGATAAACTCTTTGAGACTTTCCACAATGTCAAATTGTGATGAGATTTATATCACCTGCCTTGCACGCTCTCAGTAAAACAGCTTACATGTGGGACCTGGGGGTATGATAGTGTTTCATTCTTTGTCTGTGGATGGCATGTTGTAGGAGAAAAAGGACCTTTATATCAGTTAGAAATGTCATTTTATACTTAGCATTGCTTAATTAATTACATTTACTTGGTCTTTACGTTATTTCCCTGTTTCTAGAGCAGATGCAACTGAAATAAGGAAAAAAATCTCTAATTTTCTAGAAGAAACACCATGAAGATGTATTAAGGATTCATTTCAGCAATTAATTTTCATACTTAAGAGTTAATGATGGCTAACTAAAGGTTCAGCTAATTGAAGATAAACATTGTAATAAAAAAAAGATCTGTGTTGGCCCTTCTTCATTTTAAAGCAATGATATAATTCTCAAGAAGTAAGATTTGTCTCCTTTATATACTTCCCAGATGAGCAAGCTGCTCAATGAGGATATTAAAAGGGTCAGAGATTTGAAATAAACCTTACAAAACAGAATCAGAAGGGGACTAGAGAGATCATACTATTCGTCCCCTTGCGCGTGTTTAATACCATTGCTGTGAGTAATCCTGAAAAATTAAATGGAGTAGCTCATGTGAGTAAAAAAAAGGATACATGTCTGCAGGTCTGAGACCACATTTTTTAGTTATTAAACTGCAATTTTCAATTTTTCTTAAGTACATTAAGTTAAGTTGTTGATTTAAGGAACTCTGAACTGGTCAACCATTTAAAAGCAAAAAGTTCCACATGTTTACCAGAAAAAAGGATACTAGAAAATGAAAAACAGGTCTTTCAAATAATATTGTGCATTTAAATAATAAGTATTAAGACAACTGCATGTATAATGTAGGAGCACTAGATGCTGACACTGTTGGGTTATTTTGTTCTTTCATAGCCTTACAGTTTTATTTGGTTTATACCAATTAGTTCATACTATCTTTATTTCTGAAAGGAGTAAATAATATTACTTCTGAAAGGGAAGTGCAACTATTTTAAAAGCATTATTTTAGGCATGAACAAAGTAATACTTGTTAAACAGAGCATTTGTAAGCTCAGCAGATGCTAGATCTTTTCCAGCTTCAGAAGTGTTGTCTCAAGCACGGAAATTCTCTCTTCCTCTTTCAGAAAGTGCACTTGGGAGAGGTATTGCAGTCAACAGAATGAATTTCAGTTACAGAGTGTCCCCTCCCCAGGAAAGCGGCATGTCCGCCTTGAACCAATCTGAAAGTGGAAACGAGCAGCGGGATGACACAGTACTGGGATCCTGGAAGTGGCAGTCATAGCTTGGACCGAGAGAGGTCAAGGAAGAACAAAAGAGTTGTCACAATTTGATACATGGCTGCCTTTCACAAGCAATGTGATAATAAAAGTAGTGCAACAAATTAAGAGCAGTGTGTTTTTTAGGGCAAGATTCATCTGTCTGGAAGTTTGCAAATATTTCCCAGTTGCTCAGCTGGATAATTATTCCCACAAGTTTATTGCTGGATCTAGCTCTTATGGCAAAGTCAGCTCTAAACCAAGTGAGAATTGCCATCATGGATGCCTTTGATGTTATGCTTTCACCTAACAGCTCTAGATTTGAGCTATCATTAACACAAGTTTCTACGTAAAGAGGTATATATTTTTAGAATGCTTTCAGTTATAGGTATGACATTTGCCTTACTCAAATGCTTGAAATAGAGTAGATAGTTCATATCTACTGTTTCTATTCTATGGCATGTTTAATATCAGGGCTAGATTGTGAATTCCTCACTTATTCTGGTTAAGAATAATCTACAAAAGCAAGTCTACTAAAAGCATTAACAGTTTTTGTGAAACTTCCTTAGGGGTCTTGTCAACTGTGTGTCAATCTGTGCAAAGAAAATGTGGTACTGGATCTGTAGCACCCTCTAGGTTGCCTTAACATTTGTCAAAACATCTGACAAATACTCAGCCAAAAGAAACCAATTAACACTTCTAAAATCGCCAAATTCCAGGTTCTTCTGGTGACATTGACCATCGCAGGAACAAACTACTTCCTATTCTGAATAACACGAGACTGCCCAGAAACAGCAGGTGCATTTGGGTCCGGGTTTCCAGGATTTGGATGATGTACAAATTTCTTCCATCTTCCAAACTGCATAAAACCATTCAACAGCCCTTTCATTTCAACCCTGAAATTTAGGATCTTTTTTTCCATGAGGATATATTATCTCCTCTCTATGAACTGATCCTTAACCGATTCAACCGATTGAATTCTTGATGAAACCTCCCTGACAGCTTGCATTACCTGATCGGTTGTTCTTCCAGCCTGCTTTGCATGTGAGTACAACCTTGGCTTGTTGCATATCCCCAAGTACTTCTCTCTCTACATATATATGTATTTTAGAGGTAAATATAGAAGAGTTCAAGCAAAAGACAGATTGTAATACATGATCATGTTCAATCAAAAATAGTTGAACAATTCACAAAAGCTACCAATTAGGAGAAAAAAACCCCTAACCCATGCAGAAAAAGAGTTCCACTCATTTCTAGTGTTGCTAAAAGTGTCTGGAGACAATTTAGAAGTCCTTAGTCATACAGCTCACATAAATTAACAAATCTGTGAAACTCATCCCTGAGAGAAAAGACGGCTCAAAAATCTGTATTATTTATAGCCCACTTAAGCAATATTATGAGAAATTAGTTTTTAAACCATTTGGTAGGCTTCAGTCACTGCAATCGTGAACTACAGTCATGGCCAGTTAAATACGATATATATTATTTCACTTTCTCTGTATCCAAAGGAATAAGATCCCATTTCCTTAATGTGATAAAATGCAACATCAGAAAGTTATAATGCCACCATGTAGATTACTTTTGACGTAGTTAGATATAGTAGGGGAAAAAATTCTCGGGGGGGGGGCGGAGGGGTTAATGAACAGGCACATACGAATGTATAAGAAGAAAATACTAAATTTATCCTATGGTGAAACTGTAAACAGCTGGAATTGCTAGAGCTATTCACAAATCAACAACTATGTTAGGTGGTAGCAGGACACAGTTACCTCTGAGTGGGGAGTGAGATGATACCTCTGATACTATTAATGCCTTTAATGGTCTACCTTGTATCATCAATAAATTAAGGAGCTTGTCTACACAGTTTAAATTGATAAAAGACACAAAGCCTTTAAAAATTTTACTATATTTACTATTTTATGAGGATGCCTTCCCTAATGTTCTTAGGTCTTTATCTCTGAAAGTCTTGCTAGGGTACTCTGCTTCTTCGCCTTTTTTTTTTTCTGTTTTTTTCCCCCCATTCCGTTCCAAGGATGAAATACAGCAGCTTAGGTTCCCACGGGGTTTTTAGGCATTGCCACATTCATCAGTGCGATGCCTGAGTGCCAGGTGGTCTGTTACCAAAGCAGGATTTCCAGCCTCTCAGTAGGTTCTAGAGGTTCCCTGAATGACATGCAAGGAGAGCTCGGTCCTGATGTCACAGAATGCTGCAAACTGACTTGGAAATGGCAAACTCGCTGGCATAAAAAGTTGAGGAAGCATATGCCATATGAGGAGAGGCTGAGGGAATGGGGCTTGCTCAGCATGGAGGAGAGAAAGCTTTGGAGGAACCTAACGGCAGTCTGCTGGTACCCCTGAGGAAGTTATCAAGAAGATGGAGCCAAGCTATTCACAGGAGTGAGAGGATGGGAAACAACAGGCGTAAGTTGAACCCAGATAGGTTCAGACTAGATATAAGAAAAAACGTTTTCACTATGAGGCAGTCAAGCAGTGGATCTGATCACCTAAAGAAGTTGTGTGCAGTTGCCATCCTTGGAAGTTTTCAAGACCAGACTGGATAAAGCCCTCATTAACATGCTCTGATCTCATAGCCCACCTGTTTTGAGGTCAGCACTGACCCTGCAGGAGATGACCTCTTGAGGCCCTTTCCAACTTCAATTATCTTATTATCCTAGGATCCTTTTTATTTCAGTCTTGAACAGAGAAACAGATTGAATATTTATTGAGCTTTCTGTTTATTTACTGTCTGTAATTTAAAGGTTAATATGTTTTTAACAAGGAATTAAGGAAAAGGAAAAAAAGCAGCTCCATCCTAGACAGAGGTTAGACCATAAATCTAACCCAGGTGATCAAGGAATCAACCAGGGAAGATGCTCTGTATAACTTGTTACTCACAAACAAGGAAGAATTTTCCGGGGGGTGGGGGGAAAGCTGAGGTCAGCTTTGTCCGCACTGATCATGAGGTTTTGGCATTTAAAATCCTGAGAAAACTGAGCAAAACAACACAAGGATCAGAACCATGGACTTCCAGGAGATAGAATTCAGCTTGTTCAGGGATCTGTTTGGCAAAATCCTGTGGAAAACTGCTCTGAAGGGCCAAGGAACCCAGGAGAGCTGGTAGATCTTCAAGGATATCCTCCTCAAAGAACAACAGGCCATTCTGATGCACAGGCAGAAGGTCAGCGTGAACAAGGGCTTACTGACCGAGCTCACTCTCCAAAAGGAATCCCATGACAGGCAGAGGTGTGGACAGACTACCCAGGAGGAATATAGGGATGTTACAGAAGCTTGCAGTGCTGGAGTTAGGAAAGCCAAAGCTCAACTGTAGTTGAAACTAATAAGGGATGGAAAGAATGGCAACAAGAACTTCTGGATGTACATCAACATACAAGGACATACAAAGGGCCAAAATACCCAATGCCTTTTTATTGTCTACGTTTTCACAGGCAAGGTCTGCCACCTGGCTTCGCAGGTCACCGAGCCTACTGGCAGTGTCTCTGGGAATATAGCATCACCCATTGTACAGGAAGACAATTAGAAAGTAATCAAGTCAGTTTGGCATACACAAATCCACAGCATCAGATGGGCTTTGCTTGAGGTTGCTGAGGGAGCTGGCCATAGTCATCGTAAGGCCATGCGCTTTCATCCTTGGAAGGTCACGGCAACTGAGGGAGGTTCCTAATGAGCAGAAAAAGACAAGTATCACACCCATCTTCAGGAGGATCAAGGAGGCAAACCCAAGTGACAACAGACCCGTCAGCCTAGCTTCTGCTCCCAGAAGCTTATGCAGCAAACCCTCCTGGAAGCCCTGTCCAGGCAGGTGTATGACAGAAGGTGACAGGGAAAAGCCAGCATAGATTTACCAAGGGGGAATCCTGCCTGTCTACGATAATACAATGCCAGGCTCCGTGGGAAGGGGATAGCAGTACGTGACACTTACCTTGGCTTTGGCAAAACGTGTGACACGGTCTCACATAGTATTCTTGCGGTCAATTTGTCAAGATAGGGGCTAGAAAAGTGGACTGCAAGATGGGTGAAAAACCAAAGAGACCTTCAGACTGAAAGGGTTGTGATCAGCAGTACAAAGTCGAAATGGTAGTCATTACTAGTGCATCCCTTAGAGGCTGACATGGGGGTGATGTTTAGTGTCTTTGCTAATAATTTGATGGGACAGAAAGCACCTTCAGCAAGTTAATGGATGGCCCCAAATTGGAGATGGGGATCAATACACTGAAGGACAGGGCTGCTATTCACAGGGTTCTCAGTGAGCTGGACACATCATTTGAGAGGAGGCACATGAAGTTCAACAAACACAGATTTATGGTCCCACATTTTTACGTGGAATAACTCCGTACAGCAACACCGGCTTGGCACCAACTGGCTAGAAAGCAGCTTTGCAGGAAAGGGGTGAGGAACCCTGGTGTACAAGAAGGATGTAAAACAAACATGAGCCAGCAATGTGCCCCTACAGCAAGGATGGCCCACAACATAGCAGGTTGTGTTAGCAGGAGTGTAGCCAGCGAGTCAAGGGAGGTGATACCTCCCCTCGGGGCTATTCACAGCTGGGCTGCTGTGCCTGCTTGTGGGCTTCCCCGTGCAAGAAAGACATTGCCATCCCGGTGCGAGTCCAACGGAGGGTCACCAAAATGCCTAGGGAACTGGTGCACAAGGCGTATGAGGACAGGCTGCGAGAACTGCATTTGTTCACCCTTAAGAGAAGAGAAGGCTGAGCAGACATCTCATTGTTTTGAACTGTCTAATAAGGGCATGTAGAGAAACCAGAGCCAGGTTCTTTTCAGAGAGAGATGGGGATGGGACAAGCAGCAGCAGCAGCAACAACACAAATTCAATCTGAATGA
>JAVKLA010000028.1:419429-439053 GCA_034782735.1 Sagittarius serpentarius
CAGCAGCAACAACACAAATTCCATCTGAATGATGTTGCCACAGTGGAGTGAGTCCAGTGGCGCTGATTAGGGTCTGGAGTACGTGAAGTATTAGGAGAGGCTGAGAGAACTGGGTTTGTTTAGCCTTAAGATGAGAAGTCAAGAGGATTTTGTACTGCTTTTATAAAGTTCTTAACAGAATGGCATAGAAAGAGCAGAGCCAGGCTCCTCAGAGGTGCAGCGTGCATTGCACAGGGGGCAACGGACCTAAGTTGCAACACAGAAAATTCTGATTAGATTCAAGGAAAGCAGTTTTATTTGAAGTCTGCTAAGCACTCAAACAAGTTGCCCAGAGAGGTTGTGGAATCTTCATCCATTCACCTGGACGAGGCCCCCAGCAACCCGCTCTGGCTGAGCCTGCTGGGAGCAGGAACCTGCTTGGATTAGATGACCGTCGGAAGTTGCTTCTAGCCTAGATTTGTAAGTTCTAGGATTTATTTTTTCTTAGTTTTAGTGAAAGTTTGGACGTATCCTATATTTTTAATTTAATGTAAAAAGGTTGAATATATTAACATAATTTAACTTTTTCATTTTATAAGAGAGAACGTTTAGAAGACAATACTAACATTTTCTATATTTAGAATGCAGAATTATACAGTCTCCCAAGGTTTGTTTGGTTTAATGTAAATACAAGGCTTATCTTTGCTGTCCACATACAACAGAAGGCTTGTTTTGTTATGCTGTGCAATAAAAATAGTCCCTAAATGAATTCATCTTAACTGTGCTTTCCATAATACATTCGCAGAGCATGTGTTTATATATTACAGCTGCATATGCACCAGTCATGGACAGCAGAGTTCTGCTCTGAGGCTGTGTGGTCCTTCTGTTAAGTCATACCCAGGACTCTGAAGGAAGGAGAAATCAGTAAAGCAGATATATTCATAAAATAGACACACACACACACATATATACATCCACATCCACATCCAACTTATACGTATACTTACACTTACACATACCGCTTATGCAACCTGGAATTACGTCTGCCAAGCAGCATTCTGGACTTCCACAACTCCTACAGGTGTATCAAAGACCAGAAGTAGTTCTGCCCAAAACCCACCGACGTTTTCCCAAGGGTACCCTGGGCTCAGGTGGTAGGAAAGCGTTGGAAGGTTGCGTGTAACAGCACCACCTGGTGAAGTGTGTGTAAAGTCTGCGTAAGGCAGTACAAGTAGACAGGCTAGTAGTCTGTGAAAATCAAGACGGCATTGAACCAAGGTTTTCCCCAAACAGTTCTTCTCATTTACTGCATATCTCGCAGTCGCTTTGAAGATCTCAAGTATTAGAACCAGCCATTTAGTATGGAGCTTGCAATTAGCTGAACTTCATGGTCACGCCGTTGCAGCAGTTGTCGCAGGACTGGAAGAGAAGCTTTCAGAGGTCATTTCGTCCATCCCATGGCCCAGAACAACATCGTTTACCATTATGTACATCCTGTCTGCTGCTCTCTAACATGTTCCTTTGAGGTAAGAAACTTTCTAGATGAAAAAAATCCTACAGACTCGCTAAAATCTTCATTGTTAAACCTACAATCCATTGCTTCTCTCCCTGTTTATCATGAGAACCAATTATTCCCTTCTTTTTCAGAGGTTTTTCTTTCTCTTTCCCCCAACTGCCCTGAGTGCTTTCCAGTCTTTTACTCACTCTCATTAGATTGATTATCTTCACTCCGGTCTAGCTCCAGGCTGAACACAGTGCTCTAGCTGCTGCCTTACCAGCGCCGTGGAGCAGCAGAATCACCCGGAATCAATCAAAGGTTGTATTTCTGCTTATAAACTCCAGCTGGACATGTAGCTTTTTGAGGGAACATACCATGATTGCTGTTCTGCTACAACTTTTAGATCCCTTTTTGCAGGTCAGTACCAGATCAGCTGATTTTTGTTTTCTGCATGAGGTGGATTTCTCCTGCCTACAGGTCGCACCACACGTTTCTTCCTGCGCAGCAGAATCCTACGTTTTTATATCATATCCCCAGCTTCTTAAGTTTCTTTTTCACTTCAAATATACTTGAGTCCTCTTCCAGCTTGTTCTCACTTGCAGATTTAATAAACCTGTTCTCTTATCTCATCCCCAGGCTACGCATGAAAATATGATACAGAACCAGACTTAGGACAGGGTTGCACATCATCTTCCTAGATCGCTCCATTCACTCAGACGCTGAGTCAGAAATAGCTGCTCTCTTGGTGCAGATTTTCTGATCTCTAGCAACTCTGCACCCACTCTATAACAATTTAATCTGTGGATCGTTTCCCTGGTTTGCATATGAGAATACCATCTGAGACGGTATTAAAAACCTTATGCAACCATCTTCTTCCTCTGAAGTCTGTCATCCTGTCATGGACAGAAATCAGTTATCATCGACCAGTGCCTAGGATGAAATTAAATCAGCTCTAGCTGATTTGAAAGCATCTGTTCTACCCAGCTAGTCCCTCTCTACTAGAAGGTGGGCTCTTAATTTTTTCTTAATTATGTTTACTTTGATAGCCATCTGATGGCCAACAGACCCTAAAAAAATTGTACCTAACCATCACGCCTCTCCACAGAGCCTGTCGTAGCATCCCTTCATATTCAGTAGGTCTTTGGTTTTGATTTCACAGCCCAAGTCATTAAAAAAATAATTTCTCACTACAGGTCTTACTGTTACATTCTTATACATCACTTCATGCCATAGTCTTTTTTATTTTGTTCCTTCATATTAATGTTTTTCTACTTTTTATTCTGGCCCAGATTTTTCTTCTACATACTTGCTTCTTTTTTTTTTTCCCCCCCAAAGGGGAAAGTACATTTTCTAAGAATTCATCAAGGTTGTTCAATAGGAAAAGTATAAAAAATGATTGTTAATATTAGACTTCCTGGTCACTTCTTCTGTGGACTTACACATTTATTTTCTAACATGGATAGCATAGCCAGAACAACAACAACAACCCCAACAAAAAAAAGCCCAGGAAACAAAACCCAACCAACCAACCAAAGTGAAACCAAACAGCAAACAAGGAAAGCAGGAGCGTAGAAGGAGCCTTATGATTAGCCTGTTCGCCTGCTCTTAAGCCCAAGAAAGAAATCCTGGACAAAACGCAGCACCTTTGAGGATTTTATTTGGGGGTTCTTATGCCTCTGATACAGAGACAGGTGTGGGAAGAGAGTGCGACGGATATTCTGCAAGACAGGCACAGCGTTAAAGCAAAATTATGGAAACCCCAGAAATGCCCTCACCCAAGAACGGGAACCCAGGAGCAGCCTTCCAAGGACAGGCGAGCGGGATGGACGGCAATCTGCTGCCACTCCCGAGCGTCTGCCCTTGCGCTTACAGCCAGCCCTGCACGCTGAGCGTCCTTGCTCTCTACCTCTTCCAGACCATAAACGTGCGCGTAACTTCTCCTGGGACCATTTAAACATAATAAAGCTATCGCTTTCTACACCGTTCTTAGTAATAGGGCCATCAGCACACAAGGGCTACTCCAATATTAAATTAACCTCTAGATTTTCAGGACAGTTTGGGGAAGCTGGGAAATCACTTCCCTGAAATGATACAATTCCAGAACTCTATAGCAAATCCAGAATTGCAGCATTTTTTCTCGGGCTCCAGCTAAAGCCGTTAACCACAAACATCATGATTCTTCTGAAAAATGTTGTGTGTCTTTTGTTGGCTTTTTGCCCACTGAGATGAGCTGTACTGATCCCAGGAATACTCAAATTTGCTGCCTCTTCCTATAAGTGGCAGCCGTATCGAGACACCAGGAAGACAGAATCTTTGCATTATCTATGATCTGTGTAACATGCAACTCTCAACAGCTGTGAATCTGCCTTTGTTGCAAAATGAATTTACTCCTTCTGCCAACATGTTTACAACAAAGCATGTAGTTGCGGGCTTTAACCTTGCACAGTCCAGCTGACTGTATGACACAATCTATAATTCACACTGCTGTGTATTTTGACACCAATTTTATTTTTTTCCTGATGCTTTGCACAAGTTTGTTGCATGCCTTCTTCTTACATAACTATTTGGCACTAGTCTACAACTTCATTTTTCTCCATTCTAACTTAGCAACCCATTCACATAATAAATCTTTCTCACTTTTTTTTTTTTGACAGAATAAAAGCTCCAAGCATAAGAAGTTTCTCTTCTAAAATTTTACTTTAACTATTCCTTCCCTGTTATGCTAATCTCCAATTTTTCTGAAACATGGCGTGCTTTGTAGATCACACAAATCTATAAAGCAAACACACTGAGGAAGAATGTATGCTCCAAATATAGGTTTGTTATGCTAGATAAGATATTCCACATTGTTTTACAGTATGTTACAGTTTCCTGGGGATACAAGCAAATACCTGAGGCATGGTTAAAGCTTTCAGCCTTTGCTCTGGCATTTTCAGCACTTGATTTTTCATCTTCATGATTGCTTAATGCCATTGTCTTGCTTATAATAACAGTAACAATGTTATGATAATCATATCCCCTGTTTAAGCTAAGTGAAGCAATATTTTCAGTAATAAAACAAAGTAAAGCAGTTATTTATAGAGGAGGGAAGAAGAAAAGGCTACCTCTGGCAAATATGGCAGTGAATATTTTATATTAGGAATGACTGTCTTATCAGGAGAATATATTTACCCAAATGGGATTTCAGTTAGGGTAAATATTTGTTCTGAGCTAAACTCTCTGGTTTCAATCCTCACATATCCTGGAAAATCGAAGTAAGTTTTATTCTCAGGCTGACGACTTCACGTACTTTATTTTTAATTTGTGTCCATGCAAAGCCAGGACTCTCTCAACGTTCAAAGGCTCTGAAGACCTTCAAACTCACTCATACTTGCTGTGGTTCCTTCCTTCCCATGCCTGATTTCCTCTGACAATACGGAGGCCCTCTGTGTTACACGACGACCTTTATTCTTTATCCGTTGCCACCATATCATATATTAATTGTACGTTTACTGACTCTTACAGCTTCTCTGCTACTGATCCCTCACTCCAGTTTGAAACATCAGGAAGCATGCAGCGTTAATGAAAACAAGTTTTTTTGGCATTCTCACAGGTTCCAGGCTCACTTAGGAGCTCCTTAAGCTCACAGGTATTTAGCGCAGTTTCTGTTACAATACCAGCTGAAAGATAAAGCATAATTAATATTATGAGTATGTTCTGGGGAGGGGGTGGTGAGTTAATGCAAATCCTCTATAATCTGTCATAGCTAATGTTTTTTAAGTTGCAGATACTTCTCTCAAAACACGTCCTTATCAGAGAGGGAGGGAGAGTGAGGACTGTCAAAGTGTTATCAAGGAGTGATTCTATCGCTTGCTCTGTGTTTCTCTTTTTCCATCTAGAAAATGGTGATGTCTTTTCCCCAGAGATTTTGTGCATTTTTAATTAATCCATTTAAAGAATTTTGACATAAACAGAAGAACGGATTTACTTACCTCTTCCACTTTAATTTCTGTGTTCCTCTAATTTCTATGGCATTTGCATCTCACAAATGTTCTTTTTTTGCAATTCTCTTTTGAACTGTCATCCTACCTGTTGAAAAACTCTCAGAATATGTCCTTGCCATTGGAAATTCCACATTTCCACTCTGTAATGAGTGGCCGTGATCACCAAGAGCATATTCTTAGATATTCACGAGAACAGCCTTATGCCTTATCGGCGCATGTAAAACGTTCCACTGTTTTGCAGTAATTCGAATGAGCGAAGCTGTTTGCCAAGGAATGCTTTAAGCGTTTACAAATTGAGTGATACTCAATATACAAGTGACTTAAGTCCATTTGTAGTGTTCACACAGAAGGCTTTTTACTTTTTTGGAAATTGTTATGGCTGAAAGAAAACATAAAGCCAAAGCAGAGTCGCTTTTCCTTTGATGGCAGGAGAGCTGTAAATCACTCCCCTAGGAATGCTGAGCATCCCCGCAGAAACAGTCCGTATCAAGGTGTTGGTGCTCAGCACCTCTGAGGACTCTGAGACTTACTTCAATGGGATTTATCAGTATTTAGACAGCCTCAGGAATTGGCCCAACAATAATAAAAGAATGACCTTATTTTTAAATTACGGTTTCTGGCAGCAAATGTGTAATTTAAATTGGTTTGCCTGTAACTATTTTTTTCACATTTAAAAGTCACTGGCATAATGCTAAGACTAATATTTCTTGTGCTTTTTTTATCATTGTTATGGATGTCTGTCTTTTTTAAAAGAAGCAAGACCGTTCCTGTTGTGTTGTAATTGTGCTTATGCCATTCCTGTACAGGAACCAGTGGGGAGAAGGACGAAAGGAGTATTTGATCTAAAATTTTCTTGGACAACATAGTCCCTTCTTCACTGGCGAGAAGTCATCTCGTCAGTTTTGAAGGCAGATCTTTTTCAGCTTCTGGATGGGTTGACCTTCACTGAATAAGGGCTGGGTTCTTTTTTGATTCACCGGTTAATTTACTGATAATTCTCTACGTAATGTAAAAGGGGGAAATGTAATGGCTTTGCAGCTCACTTCTGAGTGATGCTTATGTAGTATTGAATTTAACTACCGTTTTTAGACAGTTGGGGTTTTGGATGAGAGTACCGCGTGGGTGAGAACTTAGATCACATCCCTTGCTCTGTTTGTTGAAAAGGTATCTGCTTTCTATTATCAGTCTTAATGACTATCCCCTGAGATTTCTGAAACACCCCAGAAACTCAAATTATAATAGCAGGAGCATTACAAAGGGTGCAGATTGCTGCTGTCCAAGATGAGAAAACTTTGAAATGGTTCTAGGGGAATCGTTTGGGCACTCCATTGAGATAATTCTGTCAAAGCCTCTTCTTAACAAAGGTCCTGCTGAGTGGGATCAGAGGTCCGTCCATCCTGGGAACCTGCCTCCACCAGTGGCCAGTAGTAGATGCTTAGTATTATGCACAGCAGTTCACGACCAGTAACGAAAAGACCACACCTTATGTGAAGATCCATGACTGGACTTTACAGCTGGTCTAATGCTGTAACAGTCTAACCAAATGTACCAACCACTCATTTTCAGTCCAGTTACAACAACGCTGCCACTTATAAAGCAAATTTCTTAATTCTATTTAAGGTCATTAGTCATATAAAAAAACGACCAGTACCTGTCCTTTAAGCTCTCACCCTTCCAGTGGATTGTTGACAGCAAGTTGTCAGTGTTCTGAGTTTTTGCAAAGAGGAATACAGTGTTGAAGGTTCATTCCTTGGGTTTGCTCAGAGTTATTTTTTCATGTTTCCTGATTTCACCAGGACTAGTCATACTATGGTTACTTAGGCTGGGTACATCTTACTGCCATGATTCCTTTAGAAGCAGAAGAACTACACAGCTGAACAAAGCTAAGCAAAAATTAAGCTAAAACAAGTTAGGTAACATCATATATAAAACAAGCTTAAAACTACAGGCCAGGCAGCAGACACCTGGAAGCCGAGTAGTTTTGCTGTTAGAGCTGTGACAATTTGGACAATAGTCATCTGATCACAGAGGAAAAGAAACTTTTCACATCTTTTTTATTTTGTTGTAGCTACGCTCAAAACCAGCTTAAAATGCCAGACTGCCTGGGCCATAAGGCTACAGCAGGAAGGTGTACAAAAATTGGACAAAATGTGTAGCGCTGCCTCTTCTGACTCCCCTTTCAGCCTTCAGTCATTTGTGGCTGTGAAAAACAATTGTTCGGGAACTTTCTGAAGGGGAGGTTGTTTCTGAGCCTAATAGCCACCAGCAGATTCCCTCACCGTCCCACAACTTTCTCAAGTTTCTATTTGAACCCCTGGAAAGATTTAGCATTCGCAGCATCCTGCAGCAAAGAGTTCCACACCTGGCTTATGCACGATATAAGGAAATATCCCATTTAAATCAGGACAATTTCTCCAGTCTACATTTAATATAAATCCTACAGCTTTTGATTCAGACCTGAAAACTGATGTAAATGAAACACACGTGCCTGAAAGGTTTTCCAGTTCTCCTGAAAAAACCTTGTCAGTCTCATAAAATAAATGAGGTTAATATCAAATGGCGTCTGCGGAAGAATAAGTCCTGATTTCTGTTATACTGTATCCTCTGCCTTTTTCTATAGCACCAAAGATCATTAGCCTTATTAAAAAAACCCTGGTGCAAGTCATTATTTCCTACCAGGCCTGTGAATTTGGTAACAAAAGGGACACGTGCATGGCTACGTCAGGGAGAAGGGCATAAAAACAGTTCCCTAGCTTAATTAGGTATTGCTAGCAGACAGAACAAGTACTGATCTCCCTACAACCTCATAATGTATTACTGTGACCTTTCTTAATCAAAATACTTGTGCAGCTTTTAAAGATCTAATTTTTTTTCCCAAGCAGTCAATGAATGGAACATCCTTAATTTTAAAAGGATCAGCTTTTCACAGATGCAGAAAACTACTGCATTTCTCTTCTGTCTAAAATGTAAAGCTACAGTGCAACACCAAAAACAGGATTTCATAGCCTCTGAGCTAGGAATCATTGCAAAAGGTTTTTTCCTTTTTTTTTTTTTTTTTTTTTTAAATTGGGCAAGTTATCATTCTCTGTTCCTTTGGATATTTTCAAATTTGCAGACCAACACAATCAGTTTATGAATTAGACAAGATTGCATTAGATTTTTTCCTCTTGCTTTTAGTGTTTCAGCATGACAATTATGAACACTTCATGCTTTGCTCCCGGGAATTCTGATTGCCTTTTGAAATTTGTACTTGTACTTAAACTTACACTTATGAATTTTGCTCTCTTCTAAATGTCTCAGCTGCCTAGAAAATGGCCAATTTTTTGTTTTTTGTTTTTTTTTTTTTAGATCAGCTTCACTATGAAGGATCTCTTTAAAGTACTCTCTCTTAATTGTTTTATAATTGGATATTTTTTCTAACCAGAAGATTTTATCCTAATTTTATTCTTTATTAGATTACCTTATAATTCTTATCCTTTTCTCTAATGTTAATAACTTTCCAAAATACTCCTACACCACTGTCACAGCTGTCTTTGAGTATTCTCTACCAAGTCATGTAAGTATTCTCTTGTATTTCTTCAGCAGTCTATTGTTCTCTTTTGACTTCACCTCTCAGCAGGAGACTGATGCTGGACTTTGGACAAATGTTCCAAGTTTCATAATGATCCTTAACTGGTTTTCTGCAGCTGTCATCAAACTATGGCTTATTCTTTATTCTTGAGACTACTTATTTCTCTATTCTGTGACTTCTTCTACCCTATCTTTAAAAGCAAAAGTAGTGACTAGCTCTATAAATTGTATTTCCTTTCCGAAGCCTCAAATTTGTTTTAAACTAGTACTTGATATAGTCCTGTCTATATATTTTACATCCTTAAAATATTTCTCTATCACACTTTTTTTGTTTATTTTGCTGCCTTTAGCTGCATATGAATTTTAGAGCCTACTTTGTTTTGAATCAGTAAATATATAGCCAGTCTGACTATACACAACCCCACTGCTGGATGATCACACACTTATGAATGCACGTATAAGAAAACACATTGCTAGTGAAAAATCATGTTAATAGCTAAATTACTGGCATCGCAAAGACTTTACTCTTTCATGATCAAAAGAAAAGTTTGGGTTGTTTTTGGTTTTTTTTGCAGAGACCTACATGGAAATTTATTTAACTCCATATAGCAGGTATGATGTTAGGAGCTTCTACTGAAAGAGGACTTTATAATAAAATACAAGAATGACACAATTTTGATGAGAACTGCCATAATTAGTCGTGACCAATTCTTACCTGTTTCCCACAAGGATAAAAATTGTGACTGTCCACACTGTCTTGCACAAGTTCCTGCCTATTGGTAGTGAAGATCAGAGAAGGCACATACCTAAAAGCAGGACATGTATAGGGTAATGCTCCCTCTGGTTTAACTTAGTATTCCATCGATCAACCTGTTTGGGTCTTCCCTAGTAAGCTCTTCTACCCTGATTATAATTTTTAATAGTCCTTGATTAACTAATTCCTTGATTCTTTTTCTAGTCCATTTTTAATGAATTTATAGTTGGTTTCCTAAGAGTGACTAGCAGTGAATGCCACAATTTACTTATGTTGTGGGATTTTTTTGTTCTGGAAAGAAATGCTTCTTTGCCTTAAGCCTGCCATATGACAGTTTTACTGGGTGTGTGTTAGTTTTTGCATGACAGAAATAATGAATGGCCATTCTCTATTCATTGCCCTTACAGCTTTCATAAGTTTCAGTCAGATTGGGAGAATATGTCCTCTTTTGAACAGAGTCCCATTCCCTTAAGTCTCTCCTCCAACTGGGACCATCATCCTTTTCCATACCTTTTCATGTTCGATACTTTTTTTTTTTTTTGAGATAGGAACTGTGCAGAGTAATCAAGGTGTGGGGTATTGATACATGAATTTATACATTAACATAAGTGCTAAGTTTTTTTTTCCCTCTGTGTATTATTTTGAATTACCTTATACATAAAAGACTCTAATTTCTTGGTTCAAGAATCATGGGTTGTGCCCTAAAAGTGAAAATGAGGTGGTGTAGAAGTTTTTTATCATACTAGTGTAGTGACAGTTAGTACATATAATTTATTGTAGTAAGCATAATTTAATAACAATAGTCTATATGTTCACCTAATTAGCATGGCTTCAAGTGCAGTTCATTATGTGGTTGTTTCAAACTAGCAGGGGTGGCTTCCCAGTAACAATGTGAATAATTTGTATGTCCAACAAACATGCATCTGAGAAGCATGAGACTGACAGTGTTGGTCTAAAATGTACCATCAAGGTTATTCTGGTTTTAACCTAAAAAACTCATTTACTGCATGCTTGCTTATGGCTGTGAGATTGACCACTGTATTTTAACATACCACAGAAAACACTAGAGTCATGTAAGCTCCAAATAGTTGCCTATTAAAACAAGAATCTTTGATCATTATAACTGAGACCTATATTAAATAAAAATATGCACAACACCGAAATCAGTTACTAATTGATCAGTATGTGTATCTTTAAAAAGACCCAACAATTTAGTGCTGGTCAGATGAACCTTATGCCATTTATGTACTGGATACTGACAAGGAACAGAAAAGCCCTGTGTTATGATAAGCATTTGCTGAAAAACCCTGTGGAAAATGTTTCAGCCTTATATAAGTAGGAAAGAATGTCTTTATTTTTGTGCTACTTTTCCTTCCTAGAGATCACAAAGTACTTTAGAAACTTGGGAATGTTTTCATAGCTATTTGAGGTAAAACATACGTGAAATTTAGTAAACATACCTAATGAAGGCTCAAGAGCTCAAATTAAAAAAATAAAAATACATTGAAAATATTTGGATTAGCAAACCAATTCTTTTTAATCCTCCCATAATACTAACAATCAGTAAGGATACACACAAGGGCACAACAGGATTTAAGAACATGTAGGTCTTGACCTGTTATCTGATACTATGAGCTGTCTGGAAAGCAGCTTGGTAGAAAAGGACCGGAGGGGCTGATGGACAAGTCGAACACAAGACAGCAATGTTCTGGCAAAGGCAGCCGGCAGTACACTGGGCTGTGCTGGGGAGAGCGTTGCCAGCAGGTTGGGGGAGATGATTCTTCCCCTCTTCTCGGCGCTGGTGAGACACATCTGAGTGCTAGGTCCATCTCGGGGCTTCTCAGTACAATAGAGATACGGACTTACTGGAGTGAGTCCAACGTAGGGTCAGGAAGCTGCTGAAGCAACCGGAGGCTCTATCTTATGAGGAAAGGTCAAGAGTGTTTAGCTTGGAGAAGAGGAGGTTCAAGGGGGATCTTACCAGTGTGTATAAATACCTGATGCGGGCAGGGAGCAGAGAAGATGGAGACAGACTCTTCTCAGTGCCTCTCAGTGAAAGGACAAGAGGCAACGGGCACCAAATGTAAGACAACAAATTCTATTCAGAAAAAGCTTTTTTTACTGTAAGCGTGATCAAACATCGGAACAGGTTGCCCAGAGCAGTTCTGGAGTCTCCATCCTTGGAGTTACTCAAAACTCCTCTGGACACGGTCCTGAGCAACCTGCTCTGGCTGACCCTGCTTTGAGCAGGGCAGTTGGAGTAGACAGTCTTCAGAGGTCCCTTCCAGCCTCAACTGTCCTGGGATTCTGTCAGTTTTCTTTCAGTCCTGAGGAGACAGAAAGCCCCTGTGAACTGGATAGGTCTCTGGTACTCTAGTTTTTGAGATCTTGATCTCAAAAAATTGAAATATTTACACAAAGACTCTTAGTGATAAGACGGTGCTGAAATATCTGTCAGACTGCTAGAGCAGCCATTTATAAGCTTCTGTTCCAAATACACATCAACGGTACCTGGTTGTATATCAAACAGCTCGTTTGAAGAAAGCTTCTGAAGTTGGAATATTTTCCTCATTAATATCAATACCTTGCCTGCAAAACAACAAGACTGGGTAAGCCTCACATTCTCTAGAGGAGCTTTCCCAACGTGAAGTAGGCCTCACCAGCGAGGCAAAGGGCTGGGCTGCGACTGCCAACGACATTTACTCTGCAGCTCCCCATTCCTTACCGGTAGCCACAGTAGGATTAAGCTGTGCTTTCAACCCACAGTCACTACGTTTAAGGTGTGACGCCGTGCCTGCACACCCAAAGCCTCCCTTCAGACAACCACTCCCGCCTCCCGGACCCCGGCACCCCAGTCTGTCACTCCATCACTCTATCCAGTACCACTGGGTTTCATGGCCACAGGGACCTCTTGTCCTCGGCAGCAGTTCAGTCCCTCCTGCCTCGCCCCAGAAATACCACTGCCTCCAAAACCTTGGGATCCACTGCTCTTGGCAGAACTTCCCAGACCTGGGTCCTGGAACATTACCAACTCTGACAACTTCCCGCTGTCAGCTGGGCGCTCTTATCAAATACGCAGCTGAAACCATTACCTCGTACTGCTTCGCGCGATTCTGGAAGCCATCGGTGGTTAACGCGTTTTACCACGGCCACTAAGCAGCTCAGCAGAGGTCTGTCTGAAAGCAAGCAGTGCCAGCTCTGTCTCTGAAGGGAGCGTGCGGCGTTTGTCAGGGCGTGCTGAAGCTGCGGAGAAGGAGAGGAAGAAAGGCGGGACCGCTGCAGGAACGGGAGAGACAGTATAGCTCTGGCGAGTGGGAAAATTATGGACAAAATTTACCTGAGATCCAAATCCGGAGTGATGTTCAGCTCTTGTGTGGTTTTGTGCTTAAGCCGAACCCAATTTAAGTATTAGCTTGTTGATAACATTTCCTAGAGTATTCCTTTTTCGCTCTAAGCAAAATAGTAACTGATGGCCGTTAAATAAATAATAGCACAGTAACTATAAAACCATGAGTCCAGATTGACTTTCTTGGAGCCAAGAAGACGCTAAAATCAGCAGCAGGAAATGTTTCATTTAGGAAAAATACTGGTCATTCTGTCTTGCAAAACCTTATTTCAGTGATTAGTTCTGAGTTTTCAAAAAGTCTCGGAAAGTCCTGGAGGTAACATGTATAGACTTTTGTTTAGGTACTTTCATAACTGGGATCGTATCTTGAATTTTGCAGGGCTGCACCACTACTTTGCGGCCCCTGTTAGGAGGAAGCTTCCTTTAAAATAACTATGACAGCTACTGAGGGAAAAACTGAAACAATGACAGAGATTTTGCAAAAATGGCTTTTTAGATATGTATGAATATGTTTCCCTTTGATATGAGTGTAGCTACAGGTATTTATTTATTTTAACTGCTCTTTTTATATTTAGATTTATGTGTTTCTGTTCTGTCGTATGGGTTAACCTGATTAACCTGTATAGGTCAGTAAGTGCCACGTATCAGATTTGATTATTGCAGTAATTTTGAAGGGTTGCACAGTTACAGTTTTGCTTTAGGTGCATTTTGTTTTACTTTCAGTGGATTGTGCAGATGGAGTAAGGATCATAACAAAATGTCTACAAACAAAATAATTTTTCCATATATATACCTTCCTTTTTGCAGGGAGAATATGTAGATTGTGTTGTGTGAGTCAGTGGTCTTTGAATCAATGGTCTTGCCCTGTACTCAGGAAATCAGTATCTTTTTTTAATCAATTAAAATGATAGGAACACCATTTGCCCCAACTGAATGAGAATAAAGAATAATTCAGTCCAATAACCTGCCTCTGAGAAAAAAAAAAAAAGAAGCTGCAGTACTACGATTCAGTGGAAGATGCAAGAAACCCACTGTGATATAATCTGCCTTTCGTATTTTTGTCTCATCTCTGTGTCTACTGCCTTGCACTGACATTACTCATGAAACAATAGGACCAATATTCCTCGTAATTTATGTTATTATTGGTGATTATCAGACTTATTTTGACAACTGTAAAAAACCAAACCCGTTCTGTCACCCTGAATAAATTCTTGTTCATAAAAGCCTCCCGTGACAGAGTTCCACAGATTAACTACAGGCTGTGTGAAATAACGTATCCCACTTACTAATTTTGCATTTCATTCCTTTAATTTTCAGTCTATCTTTTTTCCTAAAAAACAAGATAAAGAAAACATAAGATTCCAAGCAGTCTTTTCTAAAGTTTTCATGTTATCTGCATTTACTATGTTCCCTCTTCCATTTTCATTTCTGTGGATAACAGCCCTATACACTTGCTGAACAGAAGAAACTCCTCCTTGTTGTTTTTGATTGCTTGTGTTCTGAAGAATCTGGCTCTGGTTCTGCAATATTTTTATGAGATCGGGTAAGTAGGGTAATAGGAGTCAAGATGAAGCTGTATGCTTGATCAATATAAAGGCATTATTGTATGTTCTAAATTATTCATCATCCTATTCTTCATGTATTCTAATGCTGTAAAAGTGTTCTGACTGTAGTCGTATATTGAACAGGTCTTCCCTGAGCTGCCTGCAGTACTGGTCTTGAGTTTGTCCAGGTAATTCGGAATTTTATAAAACTGCCTGAGCAGTTCTAAATTTCTGAAGAGTTTTATTCCTTTCCTCCCACCCTCCCTAGATCTCCTACCGGAAAGCAGGTTATCTGGAAGAGTAGATGCTTCCCTAAGTGATACTACTAGGTTTGCGCAAGTGCAAACTGTCCCAACATGAAAGATTAGGAAGCGTCTAATTGGAGGTTAATGTCTTGAAACTGGAAAAGTATGATATAGTACAGAATTTAGAGACTAAGTCAAATTATAACAGTGAGTATAAAGAACAGCATGATCAAAATCAGAAAGGGCAAGGTACAAACAGAGAGAAAACTAATGCACTTCTGGGTAATTGTCTGTTCATCCCGTGTTTTTTGAAAGAAGGAGACCGCGGGAATAGTTGACCCACTATGCAGCTAATAACAGATGGCACCAAAACATCTAAAATACTGGTCTATGTTTTGCTTCCATCTTGAATAAAAAGGTTACCTATGGTTAGATGACCAACGTAGTTACCATCTGTGATGAAAACAGGGAAGAATGGAGATTACTGAGGTTATTTTCAGATCATCTGGATCTCGAGTATGTCCTTCAGTAACCTCAGAACTTAACCAGGAATTACTCTGAAGAGTTTATGGAGGCTGAGTGAGGCCCAAAGTTAGATCCTAGCTTCAAAGAGGGGGAGGAAGAAAAGTAAAAGAACACAAGGAATTATGGATCAGTCGGGCTGTAATTTAGCACCTTAACTAATAATGTTAAACACCGCAAGCAAGTCTGTGTCTAAATCAAAAGTGACTTTAACCAAGTTCCAGATGTGTGAAATCAAATGTATTTCTGTAGGAAATTCTGTCATCATTTTTTGAAGAGCAACAGTAGCACATAGCTGCAGGTATAAGGCTTGAGAGAGCAAGTCCTATCACTGAACTCAGTAAAATGAATCCAGAAAAATTCAGTAAAAATTAGCAGTCTTCAGTGTTAAACAATAAGAAAACATTGTGTATCCCTGACGGAGAAGGTGATGCTGTTAAGTAACTGCCTGTGTAGATTTACTGCTTCTCAGCCTGTGGGTTTCAAGGTCACAGGGAGTGCCAGGCCCCCTGCAGAAAATTTAATCCCCCCTTCTACAATGGTGGACAAGCCAGATGTGTTGACGTATTGCTCTTTCGGCGGGGATGGCTTACGGGGTGGTGGCCCCCAAGAGCAGCACTAAGCAGGGCTTGTTGACCTGTCTTTGGCCGTGCCGCCACAGCCAAGCTCTGGGCGCGCAGCTCTGCCGGCGGCCGTCTGTCACCTACTGGCAGCGCAGCTGGCCCAGCAATTGCAGCTCAGCGTAAGGTAGCCTGATGGACACGGGCAGCGGCAGTACGGCATCCAGACTCTTGCGATGGGTTTGCTCTTCTGGGCAACTTTGGTGGCCAGCTGCCGAGGAGGGGAATCTGGCTACCAGCGGACTTGTGGGCAGTGTATTCTGCTCCGGGCGAAGGCTATAGCTCCTTTGAGGGCTTGTTGTGTTGCAGGGCTGTGGGATTCAGCATCTCTTCCTGGCAGTTTGTTTCCTGTGGCTAGGGATGTCCTAGGGCTGAGCAGAGTAGCTGAGAGCAAAGGATCTGTCTCTCCCCTCCCTCTGCTGAGACGGAGTCTGCATCCCTGACCAGAAGGCCCCCGCAGGAGAAGGCTGCAGGGAAGGGAAAAGGAAAGAAGGGGGTTATGGAGATTGATCGAGCCCGAGTGGCAGAGAGTGATGCAGGGAACAGGAGCTTCTCCAGTATCTCCTGTTCCTGTTTAGCTCTCTCCCTAGGACCTGTCACAGATCCCTTGACGCTGGTAATAAGCTGTGATATGGCAGAATCACAGAACGGTTGGGGCTGGAAGGGACCTCTGGAGATGGTCCGGAGAGGAGCTCTCTAGGTTAATCAATCTGCTGCTGGGAAGTGCAATGCCTCTGGCACACGGTTGTTTCACAAGCAGCTGTGGACCTCAAGCTTTTGTTCTGTGTTGGTTTGCTTCTCCAGAGGGGTACAGCAGATGCTTAGACACCAGCTGCTCAAGGAACAAATTCTTTGACGTTGTTGGAGTACCAAGGGTACACAGTGGACAGTTTCTGACAACCTTAAGTGTTAGCTTTGCTTTTTTCCCCTTTGAGAGAAATAAGGCGGAATACACGGAGAGCCTTTTTTCCGGGAGTCCTTTGCTTTTCAACCCCGGATTACAAAATCCACTGTACCTTCCTTTTCCCTGAGGCACAGCAAACTTTCAGGTTGAGCCAAGTAAGGTTATATATTTTAGGCTACCTAGGGAAATTGGTCTCTAAAAACATACGGCATTTTAACTTTAGCAATGACATAATTGTCATCTGACTGTAATAAAGTTCATTTAGTTAAATGCATCCTGGGAAAATAAAAAAGTGTAAATATGTTAGTTAAAAAGTAGCGTATGCAAATTAGAAGGTCAAAATCAGATTTAGGTACTATGCAGTTTTAATTACCTTGTCCATATATAGAATGGGGCAGTCATTAATTACATGACAGTATGTTTTTTTTTTTTTCACTGGTCCTTTGCCTCTAACTATAGAACTGCTGTAAGGACCGACATGGGTTCTAGATGTTAAGGTGTGGGATGTTCCTAGCTGGAGTTTGAAGAATGAACTGAAAGATGCAGGTTTCTAGTTTGGAGAGGGGAAAGTAGAGGGGGTGAGTCCATCAGGTGGGCAAGAAAACCCAAAGTCAAATGGGGACATAACTTGGTACTTCCTCTTGCTCAGCTGTTGAAGCACCTTTTGTCTGATTTTTCAGAAGACAGAGTTATGCTGAACTCGTCGTTCTGGAAAGGCATGAGATATCACTGGGCAACCTTTGGGTTAATTAAGTTTTTGCTGTGGAATTATAATCTTATTTCCTGAGAAATTGCATGAGACTAATACAATGAGAAATTAGTTGTTACAGGCATAAGATCTTACTGGAATGACAAACAAATGACGTGATTGTCACAGTAAATTATTCGGAATGGCCTTTTCTGTTCCAGTCCGGAGAGGCGGAAAGTAGTGGAAAGCCCTTGAAGCAGAATCAGCTGGGGGAAGAAAGACAGCCAGTACCGTCCTCTGTATTAACATCCTGTGTAAGCTTCAAGTACTTTTTGGGGGATGGTTGTTGCACACATGGAACAGAGAACATGATTCATTTTGCCTGTTCTGATCTTTCACACTTCCGTGAGTCCGTACAGAATCATGTAATTATTCTTGTATTGTAAATAAGTCCGTATGCGGTATCGGCCTTCCCACCCTTAAGAGATCAAAACTCGGATGCCTTCAAATCCCAAACATTGCGATCTGCTTTTAAAAGAAGTTTTATACTGTAATTCTGGTTTGTCTCTTGATTTTTTTTCAACTCCCCTTGCTTATCCCACTACGTATGTGTGTGTGACAGTGAGGGTGGCCAACTCCACAATTTTTGAAGTGACTGCAAGCAAAGCCTTTTCATGTTGCAAAAATTCTCACACCCACCTCTACTAACTCCTTCCCGGCAATTAATTCTGCCAGAATGTTCTCCCCGCATAGATCTGCGTTCATCCCTCAATCTTATCACTGCTGCTTCTGAGAGTTTTTCGCCCTCTCTCTCCCAGAACAGTGGGCGCAGTTGTAACTTTCCACTTCTTCCTCATCTGTTCCTTCTGCCCCAGCAAGCACTTCAGGGGAAGGCAGAGCGAAAGCCAAGGCGCTGTCCTTCCTCCCAGCCAGCGGAGAGGAACAGGCGGCGGGGAAGCTCGGGCCTCACCCTTGCTTCAGACCCGAGGAACCCAGGAAGTGCAAGTGTACGGACCGGGCTTCCGAGCTGTGCGTGCTACGGGTTTCTCTGCTCTGTTAACGCTGGTGGTTGAGGCACCTCCCATTCTTCTGGATAAAAATGTGGACAGTGGCAGGCAAAGAAGGCAGCACTGGATGAGAAAGGGGCGGTTTCGGTCCCCATCATCCTCGTTACCTGCCTGCTCTTCCACCTGGCTAACGGTTGGCCCTCCGCTCTCACTTACGACCACTTGTGGCAGCCCCAGTTTTTCACCTTTTGCAGTGTGGTAGTACTCCCGAGTCCCTCTCGCTCCTGGCACTGCTCCAGTCACCAGGAGCCACCCTTGGGACCTTTACAGCCAGCAGCATCCCTTCCTCTCCAGGGAGCGCTTAGGCAGCCCTGCATCCCCTGGGAGACAAAGGACGGGGCAAAGCAAGGGCGGGGGCCGGGAGCGGGTCAGAGAGGGCCGCGAGGCCTCCGTCCTGCGGGGAGGGCCGTTCGGTCAGGCGGCGGGCTGGGAAGAAGAGCGGCCTGCGCGTACGTGCTCACAAAAGGGGCACAGGCTGCCCACGGCGGCTGGGTCACCTCAGCCAGCTGCGTGCCCGGTTTGGTCCAAGCGCCTGTGTCACGATCCAGTACCAGGTGGAATAATTTAGAGACATCAACTCTTTCAGTCTCTCACGGCCTGCTTCCTGAGGACTAAGGCAGCCCTTCAGGGGGGCGGGAAGCTGCGGACGCCGCCCGTTACGCTGCCTCCCGACCCCAAGGGCTGGTTCTGGCAAGAACTGAGGTACACTTCTTAAAAAGGAGGTTCCGCCTCCGGGAAGGGTACCCAGCGGACCCGCCCGGCCCAGCCCGCCGCCCGCGAGAGTCGTTTCAAAGCGACTTTCCGACCCGTCTCCCGCTCCCCTGGGGAGGTGCTGCCGCCGGGCCGGGGCCGGGGCCGGGGCCGGGGCCGGGGGCCGGGGGGGGGACACACGCCGCGCTGCCCG
>JAVKLA010000028.1:439827-451541 GCA_034782735.1 Sagittarius serpentarius
GATGTTTTGAGGCGACGCTGGGACAGCGGCAGCGCGGCTGGTGGGGCGAGACCGGGAGTCAGGAAGCGCATCGAGTTTAATTCTCTTAATTCCCTGGCGCCGCTCCCTCCCGGCCGGCAGCCTGGCCGGGGTGGCCTCTCCAGTGGCAGGGTGGAAATCGCCGCGCCAAAATGCGGTCCCGACCAGAACCCGAGGTGACATTTTTATGGCAAGGAAGCGGGGGCCGCTCCCTCCTTGTCCCCGTCCCCCAGTACCGTTTTCTAGCGTTTGACCCATTTTCTTAAGCTTTTGGGGCAGCGCAGCCTTGGTCTTTCAGGGCGGCGAAGTTCGGTGGGTCGGGTACCGCTCCCGCCTGTCCGGTGCGGGGCGTCCAGCCCCGGGGGGGGGAAATGGGGTCACGGCGGCAGGTGACGGTCGGTACCGGTTTATCTCGCCCAGCATCTGCGGCGTTTTGCCCTTGCGTTGAAGGCAAAGGAAAAGCTGCAGAGGGCAGTAAAATTCTTGCTCCTGACAGAGTTTCCCTGCTGTTAATGATGGGAGGCAGGCTGTCTGCGTTACCGTATGCTTCTGAAGTAAAGAACGGGGATTTGAGGGGTCTCAAGACTTTATTTATTTTTTTTTTAATTTTCTGATGGTCTTCTGGAAATCTTAATGTGTATAGAGTAGAGCTGGTGATCTCGAAGAGCAAGGATGAGGAGGTTAGCATAATCTAACGGATTCTCTTCTAGAGGCACTGCCCGTAACAGCGTTTCCTTAAACAGACAGAGAATCCTGCTTTCTTGCTTGTTATGACCAAACTTTCGTCTTAAAAACTGCGGGAACTGCTTGCAGGATTAGCTAAACTTAGAGTTAATTGGAGGTTTATTTCCTCTTGGTATTTGTATTAATCATTTTTTGAGCTTTTTATTCAAAGTGCCGTTCCTACTAAACACGGAACAGTTGTAAAAGAGCTGATGTGAGGCCGGTAATGGTGGGGCCTCATAATTCAGTTGTTTAATGCCTAAATGTTTCCATTTTGGGGCTCTGTGTACAAAATACAGGTTCGACATCTTATCTCACTCTGGTGTGTTAATGTGGGTGCTTGTTCGTCAGGGCTGAAGGGACCGGTGATGGAAATGCAAGTCCGTCAGATATCAAGGCTGAGGCATAGTTAGGTGTGGAGACGGACACAATCCTCACCTACAGTCATGGCGGCAAAACTTGGGCCTGACAGTGTTTAGCATTAACTTTCATACCTTTCAGTCATGGTGCGATCTACAGCTTGTTTACAAGTTGCACACGCTTATTTTTGTAATTCTGTTTCTTGAGGTAAATCACTCGCAGTAACAGTGGTGGCATAACACTGGGCCCAGATCAAAGGACTGCTGAACGTTATGGGAACAAAACTGTGAGCTGGCCGAATCTTGCCAGGCGTTACTACTTCAGAAAGAGCAAATTTTATAGTTCAGTCTGCATTTGGAATTCCAGATGTACTGGAAGAGGAAAAAAAATGCTTTTAAAACCTTTTTCCTGAGCCTTTATCTTCCTGTGGCTAACAACTGGCCGGGTGAGTGGAGAGAGAGGTGGGGTTCATCCTTAAAGTTTCCAGTCGACAGATGAAAGTAACTTCAGGCGGCGAGAAAGCTTGCCTATCCGGACTTCCAGCCCCAGGATGTTGGAGAAAATCCTTTGGAGCCCTGCCCAGAGCTTCACCTAAAAGCGTTTTATTATAGCCTAGCTCTGGTTGCGTTTGTGATTAAAATATTCCTGAAGGTTTAGATCTGTTTCTCCCTCATCTGGATAAAGAATACTCTTTCTATATAGCTGTGGAATCTTAGTCATTTTTTTGGTGCCTGATGGTATAAAAGGGGCACGCAGTTTGGAGTGTCTGAGCCACAAGAGCCAATATGAATAACCTTGTCTTTATTTTGCACGTCCAGTACGTATGCGATTGTTTTGACAGAAGATTTAATTTTGTAGAGGAGGCGCAATGGAAGCAAAGTGGGATAGTTCTGTGCAGGTCTGTGCTGTGCATTTGAAAGTAAAGGAAATCTTTCTTAACAGTTGTTTCCTTTAGATTTCCTACAAAGCAGTTAAGATTTTAATGAAAATTACTTAAGACTGTTGTGGAAACAAAACTCCAGAATGACTCACCAGAACACTGGATTCATATTTCTCGCTTGTACTTCAAAGAACAGCCTAGAACGTGGAACGTGGGATTGGACGTTGTTAAGAAAAGATGGATATTCGTGAAGCATGAACCAGTTTTATGTTCTAGGCTTTCTTGAAAAAATCCTGAAACCAATGGAAGTGAGAGGCTTTCCTTCTATTTTAATTTTTTATCTGGCCTTTATTTATTTATTTTTTGGCAATGTATTCTTAAGTGTTCCCAAATGCAGGCAGCCATGCTGGGATGTATTCCACTTACTCAGCTATTTCAACCTGTCAGAATACAAGCTGTAGCCTTCCTGATTTCAGCTGAAAAATTTATAAAAGCTGTTGCAAAATTACAGTAAACAAGATTACTTACAAAGTGCGCCTGGAAATCTGATTACTTTTCTTTCAGACAGTACTGCTGTTGTTACTGAGAGAGGTTTCTTGGGAGATTTTGCTTTTGTCTGTTTCAGAAAACTGTTGTGATTTTGAGCTTTGGGATTAAACACTCTGTCTCCTCAAACCCTAGATATAAGACTCCCAGAGCCTGCTTGAAAGATGACCATTCACAACTTGGGAGTTATAAATAATGTAGTGATGGTATCAGCCTTTGAATTTCCTGTGTCAAAGTATCCTCTGTATTTCTCTGTACCTGGCATGAACAGAAAACTGGCAGAATGATATCAGCCATCCATGTTTAGCTGCTGCTGTAATTGATAGAGAGTAAATTGTTTTCCCAAACCTGTGAAAGCCTTCCAGTGCTTGGAAATGCCAGAGGTCAGCTTCATTTTCTGTCTGGTTATTGTCTTGTTCTTTCAATAGAATAGGTAGGACAAGCTCATTATTTGCCCCCCTCTCCCTTTTTAGTACTAAAAACTTATGACCGTTTGTAGTGGTATCTAGAACAGTTTTGTCTCTGGGCAGAGCATATCTGTTATAACTGCAATTTGTAGGAGAAAAAATGCTGGTTTTAAATTAATAATGTAAAATGTGAGTGTATCTGAAATGTCTGCAGTTGTGATGTTTTGTTTCTCAGGTGGTTAAACAGAACTGTGACCGAAAACAGGGATGATGCCCGAATTGTACAATTTACTGGAAGGCCATAACTTTCCTGTATCTGTGTATTTTCTAGACACAAAGCATGCCTGGTCCATAGATACAGGCTTCAGTGAAAACCAGCGGTTCAGGGGTATCAGAATCTTCTAGCACTTGTGGTGTAAGCGGGAGAAGACCTGCGTCTGGCGGGATCTTCTTTCTGTCCCTTTTCCCAGAACTCGGGGTCCACCAGTCTGCTGCCAGATGCAGAGGTGTTTGCCTTAGACTGGCCGGTGCCCCTCGCTCAAAGGCTGCGAGCCTGCCCTGCGCTGTGTCCCTCTAACACTGGTCTGCGGCCCTTACCTGTCTCCCGAATCCTTGCTGCTACGCATGACCTTGGAAAGCTCTTACGATGTGGTCGTCGGTGTCTTGAGGTTGATGTGGAGCTGCATGCTTCTTGATGGTATCATGGGCCCAGCGGAGCGTGTGTGGCCCGAAAAGTGCTTCTACAACGTGGCATTCTGATGCCTTCCCTCTTGTAAAGCACCGGGAGACGGCTTTGGGTTAGCTGCCTAAGGAGTGTCTGTGGGGCAGAGGTATCACTTATCCCCCCCAACCACTTCTTTGAAGTCCCTGAGAAGTTCATGGTCGTGCTAGTAGGCTCAGTTATGATGCCTGAACCTTTTTACTGGTTCATAAATCCAAGAAACTAAAGGTTGGCTGCACACCCACATCACTGACGTGCCCAAACACCTCGTGTAGCGCAAGTGGGAGCAGGCAATCATTCTTAAGTTAGCTGGGGAGGTGTGCCGGCAACATGGCAGAGGTACGTTCTGCAGGAACTGGTTTTCTGGCATCAGACTGACTGAATTTACCTTCAGCCGATCCTGCATGGAAGCAGAGGTAGCTGCCTCATTCTGAAGGAGCACGTTAAAACTTTTTAGCTGCCCGCCTGGCTGGCAGGGAACTGTCTCTGTGCAGAGAGGTGAGGGTCAGAAGAGTCCTGTAAGCCTCCTGGGGCTTGAACTGGGGTGTGCCATTTCTTTGGGCCCCTGGTCAGAAGGACAGCAAATCCTCCCTCCCCCTCACTGGTCTTACTCTGTCTAAAAGAAATCCTTGCTGCTTCTCGTAAAAACTGGACAGCAGCCAAACCCTTCCAGATTTCCATGATCAGAATCTCATCCTTAAATGGAGGGGGAAACGTCTCCAAGTCTGTGTGGAAAAAAGTAGCTTTGGAAGCCACGTTCCATCATTCTCATCACCGTGTCTCAAGTGATGAGGTGTCTGCGTAAGGGCATCTGCTGTGTGCCTCTGGTAATGTTCTTTCCCATCAGTACTGTGGATCTGACTAATTCATCTGTCCGCACCAAAAGGTCACCACACTGACGCTGTGGTGATGTTATATCCCTATTCATGAGATGCTCTGTTATAACCTAGTTGCATAGGATAATACAGCTGTATTGTAAGTTCACAGCCGTATTTTAAGTTCACTTGTTCTCCCAATTTTAGAAAACCTTTTGAGATCAGCCCTGTGTAATTTAAAGATTTTTTGGTTCAAGGGCACCAAGTGTCTTCCCAAAGTCCAAGAATACCCAAGCTCTGAAAGCATTCCTTAGAATCCTTGCAGACGAAGTAAGGCAAAGCATCTGCTATACTGTTTTCAAACTCCAGCGTATCCATGCCCCCAAAAAGAAAGCTAAGTCACGGCAAAGGTGATGAAGTAGGACAATCCTCACTAGTTGAAGGACAAGCAGAGACAGGGTAGTTTGCGTGCTTGATGCTGTGGTGGTTGTGCCCAGGAGGTATCCTACCTCTTCTTAAACTCATTCTGCCAGATTACTGCTACTACCAAGATGAGGAAGAATTCAAAACAAACATTGGTGTGTTTATAATGCCTTTTCTTTCCGTAATTCCAGCTATAGTTGAGCATACGGTTCTGCTTTCAAGTCCCCTGTTAAAAAGTTCCATGAGGAAATTCTATGTTTCTGATTTTTTTTTTTCTTGTCTCTAGGCGCTGTATTACCATATATTCTTGCAGCCATAGTTGCTGGCTGTTTGGCAGCCATAGTTGCTGGCTGTTTGTTACAGTCTTAGGATATTGCCGTTCCTGCCAAATGTTCCTTCCAGTAGTATCTTTGGTTGTCTGAGCATGACTTTTGTAGCCAGTATTGCCTCGTTAGTCAGGCCCGTAAAGGTTGCTGAAGCAGGAATTGCCTAGCTTTGTGTCTGGTTTCATTCCTCGGTACTACGTCAGGCTGGGCCTTTTCTGGGTTCGTTGGCTAATGACACTCCCAGTACATCTGTGGTTACTTTTAATGCTGCTAAGAGCTTGTCACATTTGCCAGTCCCTAACAAGCCTGGAAAGAGAGCCATCAAGGTAATGAGGTGTTGGTGGCAACCTCGCTTTGCATACCTCTGTTTCATCTTTGATGCCGAACAACCTGAATGCTGAATAAGAACTGGGTAAAACCATAGGTATGGCTGTGTTGGAAAAATACTTCGCCTTGAACTGTAATCTTAATAAATTAAACTTTTGTGGATACCCTGGCCATGGAAAGCTTATTTAATGTCACAAGTTGTGACTCAAAATGGTGGATCCACAACTCCCAGTCATTACTGCGTCTGACAAAAATGACAGATCGGATACGAACTAGAGCTGTTGTTTACTGAGGTGCAGTGGGAATAAGACAGATGATGGATTGGGCTGCGATTGTCTGCTGTCTTTATCAGCATCAAACCAGGTATGTGGATTCACAAATCATGTATTGGCAACTTTATAGTGGATCTCCGTGGACCTGTGAATACCTGTCTGCTTATCTTGCTTAAGATTTTTTAAATGGGTTTCAAGCTCCGTGTTGTGGACAAAGATATCTGACCCATTTGTAGGGAGTCTTAAAACTCCTACAAAAATGGTGAATGGGTTTCTTTGGCTGAGCCTTCAAGAGGTCTCCTAGATTAAGGACATTAACCAGAGATCACAGTCCCTACGTTTATGCTGTGAATGAGAAAGCTTCTCCTCGTTACAATGGTAGCAGTCACTGGAATCTTCCAGACTGCACAGTGCGTGACTCCAAGCTGATGGCGGCACGGACATTTAGCACAGACGGCAGCGATCTGCAGATCTCCCGAGCAGCTGGGAGCACCAGCATCGTGGGAACAAAGTGCAGCTGAACACCTGTAGCAGTTTGTCCTGCGCCTCCAGCCCGGTCACGGGCAGGCTGTGATCCCAAACAAGCTAAGGGCTGCTGCGGTGGCTTCTGCATATTTCAGAAAGAACTGAGTCAGCTCAAGTCTTATTGATAGGTGATGATGAGAAGATGCCAACAGCTTGAACTTTTTGGCATCTGGACCCCGAAATAAGTGAACTAGCACCATTCTGCTCCTTTTCCCTGCCGCCTTTTTGTCTTTAAGCATCACTCCTGATCCTGTTGAAAACAACCAGCTCCACACATTTTCTTCTCCAGATCTTTTTATTTTCATGTCTTGAGTAAGCAGCCTCTGGACACTGAACGTTATTCAGATGATGCTGAAAATTCCAGGGACTATTGCACCATCTGTGCAGAGGAGTGAGGCAGTCTCTACACTTATCCTCCCAGTTGTCTGTTTCTGCAGCCTATATAGAAAGGTTTTCTTTACCTCTTGTCTCCAAACAGAACTCTTGCTCTTCGTAGTGCCTACGTGCTGTAAAAGTCCCTTGCTGTTCCTGGCGAGAACCTGTTCCAGGCATGTGTCTGGGAGAAGCCGAGGAAGCAGCATCCAGCACTGCTGGCCTCTCAGCCTTGCCCTCAGGTCTGTTGTCTGAGCATCCACTTGTTCCACCGTCTGTGGTTCTAGTTTTGAGGTTTCTCTAGCCTGGAAGGTGTGCTCCAGAGTGCAGGAGCAGTGGCTTTTGGTTGCATGCTCAGGGAGTGCTCCAGAGGGCAGCTGGGGTAAGGCGTGCTCTGGCCCAGATGTGCTTCCCTTGCAGCTTCAGGTGCAGCCATTCTGGTGTTTGATCACTGGGTAGTCCTGTGAGGTCCCATGTGGACAGGTGGCTTTTCAGAGCCACTCGATGGGGCTTGCAGAAGTAGTTAGAACTTGCTTTTTCCACCTGCCTCTGCAGGCAGCTGAGCTGTGTGCTGTGGGACCTCTTATAGACCCTAAATGCTATGGCAAGCACAGTGGACCTGCCCACTGACTGGGTAAGTGGAATTGTTCTGCCGGTCCAGGTAAAATTTCCCCATCAGCGTCTCCAGTTTGCTAGTACTTTGGTCAGCCCTGCAGGAAAATCCGAGGAAGAGGAGATTCCCCTGGCCCCTGTTCCAGGAAGGCTGAGCTCAGGGTGAAGACTCGGACACCTTATTTCTCCCGAGAGGTGTGCTAGGAAAACAGATGCTCTTTGAACTTGGCTCAGCACCTGCTTGCTAGTGCTCCTGCTCTTGCAGAATCATAGAATCCTTTAGCTTGGAAAAGACCTTTAGGATCATCGAGTCCAGCCGTTAACCCAACACTGCCAAGTCCACCACTAAGCCACGTCCCTCAGTGCCACATCTGCACGTCTTTTAAATCCCTCCGGGGATGGTGACTCCACCACTGCCCTGGGCAGCCTGTTCCCGTGCCTGACAGCCCTTTCGGTGAAGACACTTTTCCTAAGACCCAACCTAAACCTCCCCTGGAGCCACTTGAGGCCGTTTCCTCTGGTCCCGTCGCTTGTTACCTGGGAGAAGAGACCGACCCCCACCTGGCTACAGCCTCCTTTCGGGTGGTTGTAGGGAGCGGCAAGGTCTCCCCGCAGCCTCCTTCCCCCCAGGCTGAAGCACCCCGGTTCCCGCAGCCGCTCCTCATCAGTCGCTGCTCTTGCTTTATATAGCCTGACAGGCGGCTGCGTTCCCTTCCTTTGATGCAGCACAGGGGTCTGAGCGCAGCTGCTCTGGTCAGGACCCAGGAGGTGGCAGGGTGTCCAGGGCAGTAGCTGGTCCTGGCAGCCCGCTGGCTTGTGCCAGAGCCTGGCTGTAGTCTCTCGCTTGGGCTTGTTTTCTGCCCCAGCGAGTCCAGGCGGTTTCCAGGCCCGACTGGTAGGTGGTGGGATTTTAGATGCTTCTCCAAGTGGCGCGACATCTGTTTAACATGAAAACAATTTACCAGATTGGTTTTGGTTTCTTTGGTTTTTATTATTTTCTTACTTGTGCCTTAATGAAACAGGGTAACGATACTGGCTTAGTAAGTCCTTAGGTAACACTAAATAGAAGTGCCTGGATTTGCAGAATCTCTTTTGCTCTATTTCCTCTGAAAGTGTCTGAAGTTTTGCTCCTTTATAGAGCTGTTATTTGGCACAGTTACATTTCAAATGTAAGTTAGCATGTTGGTGACCTTTATTTGAAATTTTATCATTATAGAAGTAATACCCATTGCAGGATGTGGGCCTGATCCTGGGGTCAAAAATGAGATAAGAGATCTCTTTGGTTTGAAGTCAGTTGAACTGAGAGACATATGAGTGTGTGGAAAGTGTCCTTAGGGGAGTAAACTTTAAGAACATTTTCTGCAATAATAATAACAACTGTGTTTAGTAAGTAACTGCAGAACCTTAGTAAAAACTTGAAAAGTAATTACACAATGACAGCAGTGACTTTTCAATATTAAAACTATTTCTCATGTTAGCTTATTATGCCGATATGCCAGATCTGTGGAATATTCTTGCAAAATGTATTTTTAAAAGACCCAGTAGAGAAAAGCAGCTTACGTTTTCTTGATTAAACAGACCTTTAAAATGAACAGTTTCCTCATGTGCTGAAACTCGTGTGCTCCCTGGTTCAAATTTCGTGATCCTTACTTTTAAGCAAGTTCCATCTTGACTTTTTTTTCTTGATTACAGCCAGATTCTCAAGTTATGATGTCAGGAGTAAAGTGGTGAGGGAAAGCCACCTTTTAGCTCTGATTTAAAAGTGACAGCCAGAATATGTAACTGTCAGTATTAAATAGCTCAAAGAATCAAACAAGTGCTTCAGTTTTTCTGTCTTCCATGGGTCTATATGGGTACAAGGAAGGCCATAATTTCACTTCTAATATGTGTTACAGTGCAGTTAATCTGAAAAACATGTCTTAGAGTCCTGTGAAGTAATGTCATACCCGTAATGTTTTAACTGGTGGAGCTCTTTCAACAATGACACATTTTGAATGTATTTAACTGCAAAATGTATGTTTTTCCTAAGTGTTCTACTCAATTTATCTTCATGTATCCACATTTTAGGATGTTGCATATGTAGTAGTTGTATTTATTGGAGAGTTTCTTCAAGATTATTTTGATAATAAGAGGAGGAAGGATTTTGAGAACATCTGGAAAACAAGCTAAACTAAGTTTTAAGCCACATTTTTTGAGAGGAATTCAGAACCAATACATGTAGAATAAAGCATGCAGGGAGGATATGTTGATCACTACATTTACATTAAAAATAATCTAAATGATATGAGTAGGTGCTAATGAGCTCTGGAGCGTGAAATAACTAGTTTCATCGAAGCACAAACTTCCGCTCGCTTTGCTGCGTATTGTCTCAGCCCTCTTCTGAAGGGGACACTTCAGGGAGCAGAATGTAATTAACTGTTGTTGCTCTCTGGGACGTGGTTTATCTTCTGTGGCTGCCAGC
The DNA here is from genome assembly GCA_034782735.1 of Sagittarius serpentarius. Lineage (NCBI taxonomy): Eukaryota > Metazoa > Chordata > Aves > Accipitriformes > Sagittariidae > Sagittarius > Sagittarius serpentarius. Next base: position 449,616 of record JAVKLA010000028.1, read on the forward strand.
TAGTATCTTCGAGTAGGACAATTTTATAAGCGCACCAGCTGAGGGTTGTAGCTGCTAGTAACTGGGTTGGACTATCTTGTTTTTCATAGGCTGTTAAATGCCTTGAAGTAGAGCTGCTTTTGATAATTGCCAGCCTGAGAGAAGATTGAGATGGTGCTGGATGACTGAAAGGTGCGACAGTCCCGTTCATGTTCCCTGACCCCTGTGGGCCCTCTGAACCCCAGCTTATTAAATAAATGGTTGTATGCACAGATGGGGTTTATATGACGTGTGGTTAACAAGATGAGAGGGTACAAAGTGATAGAAAATAAATCAAGAGAGAGAAGACTGCCCATACGGCAAATGAGGATGTAAAAAAGAAATAGGAAAGGCTGCTCCCCGTTCAGGTTGAGCGCAGGGGGCTTGCGCAGCGCATGTTTATGTATACAAAATATACAAGCACGCACGTCCTGATTCTGCTAATTGTGTTTTTGGCAGGGGTAGGTGTCCATCCTCTGTCCCGTGGCATGCGATACAGCAGGAATGGTTACAGGCTCATGGGGTTCCCTGGCTGCACATTTGCACGCAGGCAGCTCAAGTGGAGGTTGTTCCCTGTTGCTCTGAGATGGATGCTACCTTTAAAAATCGGAAGAGCTGTATCAAAGGACAGTTGTGCTCACTCCATGCGGAGGAGAGACACACGAAAACCAAACGTTACTCCGTCAGTATCTAGCCGCTGTGTTGCAGCTTTGGCCATCCTCGGAAACCTGTCTTTTCTAGTTCTTTTGTATTCGTTTGGATTTGGTCGTGGTGGTAGGACCAGAATGGTTTACAGTGTTCATCATGCATTGGGGTGGCATCATGATGTTCTCTCTTACTTACTCTTTTCCTGTGTTCTGCATTTTGGGTTGTTTTTTGACTGCTAGTGAGCACCAGAGATACTTTCATGGGTCTATCTATGATAAGCACCAAATACCTCTATTTCTAAGTGTTACTAGTCAACCAAGAGCCTGTTGTCACCTGTATAGAATCAAGATTGTTTTGTCTGAGCTGCGTCAGTTCAAGTACCTCTCCACTGAAATTTATCTGCCATTTTCTTGCCAGTAGTGACTATTATGAGATCCTTTTGTAGTTCTTCTTAGTTGGCCCTCGTCTTTTTCAGACTGCTATTCACCCCTTTTCCCAAATTGTTTATGGATATGCTGAAGAATATGCACCCCAGGATTCCTGAGGAGTGTTTTGGGCACTTTGGGACCTTTGTTTTTTTAGGAAATTTTCCCAGGATAGATACCAGACCTACTGGTACTTCCCTTAGTCTTTGAGAGGGATCCCAGGAGAGGCTGGTGTCACACCACATTCCTGTCTTGGGATACTGGGGCACTTTTGGGTGGAGGTTACTTGTTACTACAGTTTTAGCTCTTCCTCCTTTGAGTCGCACTTGCCCTTTCTGGTGAACTCTATCTGCTTGTGGTGATTCTTCTTGCATTTCATGTTCTTGCTTTTGTCTGTGATGCCTTATAGTGATACTTCAGTTTGAGACAGATCTTCTGATGTGTTCCCCCTGTATAATTATTCTGGAATAAGAATGACCCCATGCTGAACACAGATTTAAAAAAAACCCAAGACCCCAAAAAACAACAAACAAACACGAAAACTTTCTGCTACAGTCTGCTTTTCTCTAGCTATTCTTTTCAATACCTGCATCATCTGTTTGCTTAGAAGTCCTTTTGCAGGCTGCCAACTCCTCATTACGTTTCCAAAACAGTATACTACTTATTTTTATGCCTTTAAAAATGATTTTTCAAGCTCTTTTCTTGGCCTGCATTATTGAGTCTTTATATTAATCCTGATAAATTTTATGATCCTTTTTGTTAACCCCCCCTTTTTTTTTTTTTTTTTTTTTAAAGATAGTTTTTATAAAATTAAATTCTTTGCTGTTCAGGCATT
>JAVKLA010000028.1:451551-468912 GCA_034782735.1 Sagittarius serpentarius
TCCTTTTTGTTAACCCCCCTTTTTTTTTTTTTTTTTTTTTTTTTTTTAAAGATAGTGTTTAGAAACTTCACTGCTTGGCTGTTCAGGCATTCTGGTTGCATTTTGGTCTTTCTCAAGTCATTTTTGGGAATTGATTAGCTTTTGGCCTGTGCCTGTGAGTTTTATAGTGTCTTCAGGCCACCTACAAAGATTTTAGTTTGTAGGCTTCCAGCTCCCCCTTTCAATTTGAGTGTTTGGGGTTTGTTTTTCATTTGTTTGCTTAACAAGCTTTGTCATTGTTACAAAGCAGCTCCTCAATAATAACATTTTATGAACCAGGTTCTTCTACTTCTTGAGATCAGATTGAGTGTTTTCTCTTTCTTTGTGCGTGTGTTTGCTTGCTTGCTTGTTTGCTTTGTTTTTCAGCTGTGCACGAGACCTAGACAGTGGTCTCAGCTTCCAGCTGCTGTTGGGATCCTTAGCCAGGCTAGCTGGGAGTCACTGAAGTATCCCGTGACCTGTTGTGTTTTCTTCTTTGACAGCTGTTCTTATCTCTACATTTCATAGACCCTCGAATAGTATCTGTCCTGGTTGGATGAGCAGTCCTCTAGGTTGTTTATTTTGGTAAGCCTTTGCTGTTCAGTCTAGTTTTTTGGTTCATAGGGACTTTATGCTATTTGTTGATTCTCCTAGATTGTTAATACAAGCCTTTCTTCAATCCCTGCTGAAGGGTATGGCTTTCAGTCTTTGCTGCTGCTTCGCTAGTCTGCTGATGGTCTTTTTTTCCACCAAGTTTTCAGGAAGACTATTGTGTAAATAATGTTGTTTTAACAGGCATTTTAGTTCTTCCATCTAGCTTCTTAGGCTTTTAGTGTTCATGTAGAAAAGTGTATAGTTTCACATGGGTGTTTTATTTCTCTGCAAATTTTTTAAAAGGAGAGCCTCTCTGTTCTGGCTTTTCTTTGCCATTTCCTTCTTGCTTGAGTTTAATCAATTTCAGTCCTTTAGTTGAGAATTACAGGTCTCCATGATGTTACTGCTTCTTCTAAACCATGTACTGTGTTTCTGTAACCTCTTCAGTTTGAATGTTTTCCCGTGACCTTTCAAGTGCCAGCAAACTCATTCTTTTCTGGTTTAGATTAAGCTCAGCTAACTTCTAGAGGCTCCCACCCTGATCCCAAAATTTCCCCATTTCTTTGAATTCCCTTTCTAACACGTTTTCTTAGCTGCTTATTGAACATTTGCTTGCCAATTTTTCTTGCTTTGGGAGCGTTTCTGGGAATGCTACCATAGTTCTCTGCTTCTTCACTAGCAACCAGTATTTCGCCTCCAGAACTTTTCTTTTAACTTTCCTTAGGTTACTGTTATTTGCACAGCAGCCATGGCTTTTGACTGTTCCTCAGCACCTCCAAGGAGCCTTTCCAAACCCTCTGTGGGGCCTGATGTTTTTGCATTAAGCAGAGAAGTCTGTGATCTCTGGTGTGTTAGACTTTGTGTTCCTGATAATCATTGCTACATCACTGAGGCAGGCGAGGTTCACCCATAGCTATCGGGCAAACCTGGAAAGTCTGGATGCAGTTGTTTTCTACTGAGTAAGTGAGAAGGTGAACAACATCTGTATGTAGTTGGACTCACTAAAAAGAATCCACTGGGAAAAAAGTGCTCGGCACTGTAGGCAGGTACGTAGGTGGTGAGAAGGGTGTTGGCAGTACCTATGTGGCTGGTCACTGCATTATCACTGTTAGTCCTGTGTGCTAGCTAGGAGAGACCCTGTAAAGTCAGAGGACAGTTCCAGTTGATTTCAGCAGAGTTACTGCGCTTTTGCAAAATGCCACGCTTCTCATACGGGGGGATTGCACAGTGCACATCGTTCGTGGCTTCCAAGTTTGCGGAGAGGCCCCTGGTGCCATCCAGCATGCCATCTGAAGGATGTGACTGAAGTCTTACTACGTTAATAGTGTCACAATATACTAACAAGTACAAAATGATCTAGAATCTGGCCATGAATGCAGAACTGCTTCTTGCTGGTTATATATGACATCACGCAGCAGCTTTGCAGTTGTAGAACTGCTTCTTGCTGGTTATATATGACATCACGCAGCAGCTTTGCAGTTGTAACGCCAGTCAGAATTACTGCATACCTGGGATGTGCAAATGGCTGGGCTGCTTGCGGACTAGCGAGGAGTCAGATAACCACCGTGTGCTAATAGCAAGTGTAGGCTGCGCATCAGACTCATTAATAGAGAGAACTGAATTTCTCAAGACACAGACATCATGAAACAACTGGATTTGAGCCTGATGCTGTTACCATTGATCTACCGAGCCAAACAGGGAATGCTGGATCAGAGGGAAAAAATCTCAGGCATGCAATTACATAGGGCCGTAGTGAAAATCAAAAGCTTCGTTGACACAAACTGCAGGACAGTTTGATTAAAAGGTACAGTTCAATTAATTTTCTGCTAGTGTCCTTGAACATGTTGCAGAAAGCTCAATCAAAGCTTAAAAAAAAAAAACCAAAAAGGCACTTCAGACAGCTTCTAACCAGGCAGCTAAGCAAGGGAGAACAGCAAAGCTTTGTGTTATGACAGATAAATGGTGGGCATGAAAGGCAGAGGAGTTCTTCTGAGTTGTGGATCCAGAAAATAACCATGTGGGCTTGGAAACGGCATCTGGCCTTAAAGACACCGCGCCATTTCTGAAGTGCAGATGGACTAATAATGATGGAATTGACGGAAAAGAAATCTGAGATGGCGGGCCAAAACTTTTCAGTTGTGCTAAATGATGAAGTCCTAGATGAAGCTGTACAGCTGCTTGGCCGGGAGCAGGACGCAGCACCCCCTAATAAAACGGAGATTTTTCCAGCTCTCTAGCAGATGGCACACAGTGCAGTCAGCTGCAAGCAAACTCACTAAAATGGAAAACCATGGGATAAGAGTCACAAGTAGCCAGAAGAATTCTGCAGCTTTTTGGCTTTGTAGAGAGCTGTTTCTTGAGCTGTTAGAGAATTGAAACGGTGTCCACTTTTACGAAGGGAAGGATGACGATACGCCTTCTGAAAAATCTTCTCTCAAGTCCTGGAAAAGGCTTTACAGGAAAAATAGGCAATTTTTGCTATAGATTCTTTCAGTCAGTCTGGTTAAAGGAAGACGTTGACCTGTTTTGATAGAGAGGTCAGTAAGTTAGTAATCCTTGGGCCCTGAAACTTTTTTTTTAACACTCAACATTTTTGAAAATAGATGTATGAAATCATACATAGTTTTAATGTCTGAAGAACATTCTCACTTGTTTCTGTATTTACATTTAGAAAGTGTTTCACTGATCTCAGCAAAAAGTGATTTTGGTAGGAATTTAATACAGTAAACGGTTTGAGTTAATTCAAAGCATGTGGTATTTCGGATCCTAGCAGGAGTCCTCTGTATAGAGACTGCTGTCAAATTCCAGTGGATGAAAAGAATAAAGTACCAAAAGAATGAGGGACCACGGTACAAGATTTTATGCTAAAACTAGTATTTTAAGTGCTTGTTTGTTCATTTTTATAGAGAACTTCATCAAGATGTGTGTTTTTATATAAAACAGTGGAGTGCTGTACAACAGCTTTGCTGTTTAAAATTGAACCGAGGGCATGGCGTTACCTGGAAAAGGAAAGGACGGGACCTAGAATGAGAGAAGGTTGCGGGCGAAAGACGAGTGAAAGCGATTCTTCAGATTGTAGTTGTGATAAGATTATCACGCACTTCTGAAGAATTTATGGGGGTTGGAAAAATTTCTAACAGTAGACCTTGTAATTTCTTCAGTAGTTAAAAGACAGCAAGATAGAGAGCACTCAGGAAGACAGAGCTCTCAGGCAAGGTCCGTGTATTGCAGGCTTAGCCATTACGTTCGAAAGTGTCATGCTGGTATTTTTATTCCATTACCTCTGGTGTATTTTAATTGCTGAGACTAGCAACAAAAAAAAGAAGGAAAGTGTGTTGGTTTTGTTTTTGTTTATTTTCGCCCACCTCCTTGGGAAATGGTTAGGGAAACAGAAGTTAGTCTTCAGGATTTGTCTTTGCATCCAACGTCGTCTTTCAACCGGCTGAACACACTGATGATTGCAAATGTTGATCGGGAAGCTACAGGTTTTACATGTCCTGCTCTGGCAGTTACAATTTCATAAGCGTTTAGCTCCTCTGAAGTAATAGGAAAGTATTGTTAAAAGCAGTTTCCAAAAGAAACCCCTGCCTCACGCAGCCTGCTTTTGTTGACTTGGCAGTAAGGTGTATTTTACAGGCAGGACTGTGAAAAATCCACCTGTACACAAGAAGCCTGTCATGGAAAGGATTCAGATTGTAATAACAGTTGTTTTCTCATGTATTTTTTTAGTTGCTTGGTGCGTATACTGTTCTGTCTTGAAATTTCAGTTGTACTTCGGGACCCAGTGGGCATCGGCGCGGGGCCAGCAGCTTGCGTGGGGGGAAGCGGGTGGTTTTGTGCCGCCCGCGAGGTCGCTCCCCTTCCCGTACCCGCGCTGAGGAGCTGACGCGCGGGGGCCTGCTGCTTTTCCTGCACCTGTACGCCAAAACAAAACGCAGAGTTGTGCGACAGCCAAGCGGAGGAGGTGAGACAGCAGAAATAAAGTTTTAGATTTAGTGATCAGAGTGGCTCAGCTAGGCGTTGAGATGGGTGCGGGCTCAAAAAAAAAGGAAATTGGCTGCTGGGCTGTTCTGCAGGAGCAAACGTCCCGAGGGCTTGATCCAATGATAGAATACATATAGAAGTATGTGGCGATGTGACCACATTTATGCTCCAAGCGAAAATCTAAATATTGTTGATTTGTTATGAAGCAAGATTGCCCTAGAAAGCACAACGCTTTCATTTTTTTTTTTTTTTTTGACTGAAATGGAGAAGCGTGCTGTTGAAGTGCCTGTGGATATTCTCGCTAGTATAGTTGTAGCGTGACTGTTACCGCTGAAATACCCATTTAAATCTGTGGTTTTCCTGAGTCTCGGCTTCCTCCAGGAACTTTCGGGTTCCGTCGGTCCTGCGACCTTGGCTGTGTGACAGGCGGTGCGAGGAACTTAATGCTGTCCTGTCACCGCTGAAGGGACTAATGCCTCTGGCCGTCTGGCGAGAGTTTTGCAGTCCCGCTGCAGAGGTGGAAGTTAAATGCTTTTGGTGTTACCTGGGCGGGCAGTGGTTGTGACGTTACTAAATCAGTTCACTGACACAAATTTCAGCGACAGGAATAATCAAAAATCACAAAATTCAGAGACGTAAATCAGTAGCTCTTACTCCTGCTAGTTAAGTTTTGTATTTTGTCTCTCACTATGCAAGATTGCACGTATCTTACTTCACACAGCTCTGCACTCATGCGGGCGCTTCCCTCTCTGCCTAACTTTAAGCCCGTGAATTTGTTTTCGGTACGACTGCCTGAGTGCTCAAAAGCCTTAATGTGCGTATTTGATATTTGGAAGATTAGTGTTTGGTATTTGATATTTGGAAGATTAGTGTTTGCATGCCAAAGTTAGCACCATCGCTGACAGTTTCTCCGCTCTTCTTTTGCCTATATCCTGATCGCCAGTGCTGCGACAGTAATCGCTTCGGGGCCCGGAGCAGCGGGTGGGAGCGGCGGGCCGTGCCCCCGCGGGCAGGGCCCCAAGGAAGGCGAACCTTGGAGGGAGGAGGGGGACGACGGAACCTTACGGCCAGTGCCTCTGCGGATGTCTGGTCGTAAAACTTACCAGGTCTGGGAAAAAAACCCAAAAACCGGAACATGCTGACAGCATTTGTAAATTTACAAATTTACTTGTACCTTTTTAGTTTTGCTCTTAACCGTAGCAAGTATTATACACATAAGAAAGGAAGACAAACACATCAGAAAGCTTTTAAGTAAAATGTTAAGTATTTAAGTTGAAAACCCGTCAATAAGCAAGATTTATCAGGGCACTAAAGAAGCAACTACAAAACAAAGGAAAAAGAAGTGTTACATTTTTGTGCTTAGGTATCGTACAAAATATCAAATAGGTCCTTTCAGATCGTTCCCAAGGCTTGACCAGCGTGAAAAACGAACACAGGGCTTTTCTGCATGAGGTGTGTGGTTAGTGGAGGATTATTGTGGGCTGTTGCAGCAGTAGCATTTGGGGCCTGCTTTTGCAGTCCTCGTTGCTACAAACGTTAGAATTGGTAACAGCTGGGGCAGTGAGTAAAGATCCTACGACCAGACTTTGATATAGTGCTGTTGTACTTCAGCCAGAGATACTTTTGAACACATACAGGAATATAAAATCAAATACTTACCCTTTTTTAATGCATCCGTCGCTAGGTGATTTAAAGGTGCTAGTGTAGTAACTTCTATGTAAGTTCTGTAAATAAATTTAAATATTGTTTATTCTGAATCTCACTTCAAGTTATATTCTAGGCCTTGCTCTGGGTGTAGTTTGCACATTCTGAAGTAAGCAGTTGCTGGGAGAAAATGTGTATATGTGATCTAGAGCCCGTCCTTCCAGATAAATACTTTAAACAGAAGCATATGTACCTGGCAAATATCACTGTCAAAAAGGCTTTTATAGAGTGATGGACACGTGCTTGTTTTGGGAGGCATTTTGACAGCCGCAGCCTTTCAATAGGACTGCTTGAATTTTACCTGCAGACCACACTAATCACAGAGATCTCTTGAATTCTGAAGCAGAAGGGCTGTTCCACTTCTGCGGATTGGGGTTGCCTTTTAATTTGCCCGGTCCTAAGGGCCTGGTGCATTACTGCTGTGCAATTTAGTTTTCTCAATCTGCTTCAACTAATATATTTCTCAGTTTAGTAAAAGAAGTACCGTGCAGTAGCATGGTTAATAGTTGTTTGTGAAGTTAGTACCTCCACATAACAGCTTCTTACAGTGAAAGAAACCCCTATTTTGATCCAACTCACTTTCGACATTCAGTCCTGTCTTTCTGGGATCTCCCTGTGCAATCAGTTTAGAGCATGTTATTGCTGTCTGACTTTTAGGTACATTTGTTTTTAACTTCCTTTTCGTTTTCCTCTGTTTCCAGGAAATTGAAGACCACGTGGCATTTTTAATAACTGTTCCAACGGCCCTAGCAATTTTTTTTGCTATATTTATCCTTGTCTGCGTAGAACCTGTATTTAAGAAGCTGCTTCGTGTATTTTCTCTGGTGGTCTGGGTATGTCTTGTTGCCATGGGATATCTCTTTATGTGTTTCGGAGGAATCATCTGTCCCTGGGACCAGGTAAGACTGTCATTATTATTAATTTTACTTCCATTGGGTATGTTTCCAAGAACCGTTCCATGCAAAAGCATTCACTTTCATTTTTGTGGGACATCTCATAAAATGCTTTTGTGACTGTTTGCATGCTGAGACTGCCCACATCTATTTTCTAAATACCAAAGGGATGTGCATACTTAGGGTATGGAAATACTGGAAGGATTTTGCTTTTGTATTTTTAAGCTTCTTTGCTTAATGAACATTTGATTCCAGTCACCGCCACCTTTGTATAGTGAATATTTGATTCTAGTGACCAATTAACATGGCAGAAATGCTAGTTTTGTTCAAGACCGCTGATGCTGTCTTCTTCAGCTTAAGATGTTCATGCTCTGAGTGTAGGCTTTCTATGCTCTTCAAGATGTTCTCTAGCAACACGTGAGAAAAAAAGGGCGGGGAGTTTCCTTACATTTCTAGGGAAATGAATGAGTGGAGCAGGGAAGTACCCTTCACAGTTTTTTAAATTGCATCTTAATGGCAGCACTTTTGAAATATCAATAAATGGTGTGCAATATCCAGTGCAGGACCTGATCAATTCTTCTGTGCTCTGCCGTATCCTTTTCTTTTTGCCAAGCCTCTCTACGTGGGAATACTCCCGATACAATAATTGTGAAACTCTTCAAAGGATGGAAAAATGTCTTCTGAAAATTTTGTGCTGATTCCATGAGTTTAGTATAACCTTTAAATGGTAATACTGTATCCAGGGTGCCTTCTAGGTCTTCCAGATAGACTTGAAACAAATTCTCTGACTTGTTACTCAGATCTTGCAAAGAACTTTAAGTGTGCAAGTAGTTACTTTAAAATTTTTAATTCAAATGGTTTAAATTACTGGTGTATGTTGGTTATATTAGTTTTGGAGTCGTTACCTTTGTGGGTGACTTTTATATTTTCATTTTCTTGGAAAGTTCAGGGTTAATTATCTATGAAACTTCCTTTCCTGGTGGTTTGCTTTTGGTTTGGTTTGGTTTTTCTTTTTAAGTATTTGAAACTACCAAACCAGGCCACACTCGCATGTAGTAAAAAGCAAATCACAACATGTAATATTTTTCTCTAGATACAGATTTCACCATGGGAGTCCCTGTATCTTTGTGATATCAAGTCTGGATAATTCACATGGTCTTACTTTTCTGATTTATTTATTTTCATGGCCAGTTGTGGGATGTCATGCTAGAGTATTTGAGGCTTTCAAGCCTAGATGCAAATACTTAATTAGCCGTATTATTTGTTCACTGCAAATTCTAGGGAGTTTAATTTTGTCATTTGAAAGATACGGTAATGATTTTCAAAAGCAGGTGGCGTAAAGGAGACGTAAGGGATGCTGATGTCTCGGTCCGGGGGCTGTATTTAGCCTGTGAAGATGGTTTTTCGTGCCTCGCTTTCCTCTTGGGAAAGATGTGGGCTTTCCCACCGCGGCGGAGGGACGTGGCGGGCCGTGCGAGGCCGGAAGGGCCGCGGGGCTGCGGGGAAGGGCATTGTCTTCCCGCAGGTTGCCAAGACAGGAGTCCTCTGGTATCTCGCTCTGCTCCTCGCTTTGCGTGCAAGCGGTGCTTGGAGAAGAGGGCATTTGCTGGGGAGGGAGCTGGGCCGACTGCCCGGCCAGCAGCAGCCAGCTCCAGGCAGCTGCCTTGCCTAGCGCTGCGCAGGCTCCTGCCCAGAGCGGGCAGGGCTTTTCCAGAAAGCCCGGACCCGGCTGCAGATACGTGGCTTAACTCTGCCGTGCCGGCGTCGTCGGCGTCTGGCGGGAGAGGGCCGGTGGTGGCCGGGGTGGCCCCTGGCCGCTGCTGGGAGCCGGAGGTGGGGTGGCTCCCTGCAGCCGGGCCCTTCGCTTCCCCCAAACCATTTTTTTTCCCCCCCCTTTGGATAGCAGCGCTCTTTTGTTGGACACTTTCCTCGGTATACTTTCGCCTGGTGTCAGTTAAGCGTAAACTAGGGAAATACGGGAATCTTTCTGGGAATTTGCTACCTTACACAACAGACTAATTGCAGGTTTGATGTTTTTGAACATTTGTAAAAAAGCCGTGAGCAGTAAAATACTGCCGGGTATTCCTCTGACGCTCCTGTTTTGAGTGGTCTGCATCAAGAATACCTAGGTCGATAATCGATGTTCTCTCCTATAATTATACCTGAAAGCAAATCTGAAAAACCCTTCCTCAGTGATCACTGACACTTTCTTTGTTGAAGTTTTACATCTGGTGAATTTTAAAACCATTTTGCTTGGCTTATTAGGGTGTTTTTGTTGTTCCTTTACGCTTTTTACGAAAGAAAAGAAACATGGTGTAAAATTTAAATTAGTTCTGTTTCAAATACGTCTTTGTCAACATAGCCAATTGGAAAATTACAGAAATTAAATAAAAAAAAAAAAAAAGCCAGTTCATGCACACTTACTAAACAAGTGCTTTATTTTAATTTTCTTTAAGTAACAGCCTAGCTTCTGTTCTGGTCCAGCAGAGTTTAAAAACACTGTTTTCATCATATCTTTCATGTCTCCTGAATCCTAAGCTTGTTAAGAATATGGCATTTCTTAATTGTACTAGTAACTATGGAAGGCTAAATTTTCTGCATACCATAGTTTATAGACAGAACATGTTACTCTGTCATTTGTGCACAAGCCTCCTCCCTTTAAAAGACAACCCCGCGTCCTTTAAATTTTGGCTTAATGATTTTAATGTTCCTTTTGGTTGCTTGCAACTGCTAAATGCAGTTTTTCTCTGTTGTCTGAAGGAACCTTAGGCGTGAACTTTTGCAGCTTTTGTTTACAATAAAAATACCACTTCAGAGAGACACTTTCAGTTATGAACTCAATATATATTTAATGCAGAGCAGGTCCTCCTGAGCCTGCGGGCACATAGCTCAAATAACTCTGACGAACAGCAGAGGGCTGGAAATGAAGTGCCTGGTCAGGGCCATTGTTTTCTAGTTAAACCTGTGGGCTGATGTGAAATAAGTGCAAATCGTAATTGGTTTCAGCTATCTTTTCACTGTCCCTGCAGACTGCTTTTATCTGTCTGCGTTTCCTTGTCTCCCGTTCGGCTGCAGCTACGGCTTTGGAGAGGAGGCTGCTGTCAGGTAGGCATCTGGCCGCTGCGTGAAGGGGGAAGGCAAGGCAGCTGCAGATGGCTGCTCCCTCCCTTGGGCCGGTCCGCGAGGCGCGGGCCGGCTCCGTCCTTGCCAGCTGAGCCTGATCCAAAGGCTGTAATTGTCACTGGGCTGCGCGGGTGTAATCCCAAACCCATCTACGAGGGGAGCCGGGGTATTTGCACTGCCAGGCGTTGACCAGCTGCCTTACCTCTGAAGTTGGTCTGAGCTCCCTCGCTCCTCAGCATGGACGACGAAGAGGAGCAGATACATTGAGAGGGAGACGGAGGGTCCCTTAGTGCGGCAGCGGGTGGCTTGACACAGAAGACATTAGGACGGCGATGGCAGATGTCTTTGGTACCCGACAGACTTTTTTAAGGGAGTGTGGCCACCCTCTCGCGTTGGTGTCGGCCCGAGTTTCTGTGAGAGCCAGGCTTGGCAGCGGAGCCCCTGGTTTCCCCGGTGGCCCGGGGCACTCGGGCGCTTTGACAGGACCTAGATGCTCTCGCCGTGCTACAGCCGGGGCGGGATGCCGGGCTGTCCGGTGGGAGCTGTGGGACCCCTGGCCAGGGCTGGTAGGAGAGAAGCGGAGCAAAGGAAGTCACGCAGAGGCTCGGGGAGAGCAGTTGCGGGCGGGCAGTTCTTCCCAAATCGAAGGTGTGAGCGGTAACGTGCAGAGACGGCATCAGGGAGGAAAGACTCGGGGACGGCGCTTGGAAATGGGGGGCCGGTGTGTTCGGTGGAGGGCCAGCGAGGCAAGGCAGGCAAGCTGAGGAAGCGGGGCTGGTGGAAAAAGGTGATGTATTGATTTTGTCGTGTTAGGACTTGTCCCTGCTGCAGGAAGAAGCACCTTTCCTTACAAAATGGGAATCCAGTACCTATCTGTAGAGTTACATGCCAGGGAATGAATTTAAATTGGCTTCCTCTTGTTTCACTGACAGTGTAGTTATTGTACAACAGTCGCCTTTCCATGTCATCCTCTGACACGTCTAATACTTCCTCAGCCTTTTATACAGGGTGTATGTAAATATGTCATAGCACGTTGGTATCAGTGGGTAAAAAGAGCTCTTAAAGCATCCAGTGGATGATATAAAAAAAGAGAGTAATTATACAGCATTATACTAGTCTAATGAATTCTATCATTGCTGGATTTTGGTATTCAGTTCTACTTAATTATAAATACGTTTGCACAGCCCAGGCACCAGATGTGTTCCTCCTTGTCTATATTCAGTCACAGCACAGAAATTACTTCAAGCAGGATTTGACACTTCTAGTTTCCAAAAAAAATTATCCAGAGAGTGATGTGTTTAGAATATATGTTTGGCTATTTTAGCCTAAATGCTACTTTTTGAGCTGAATCTAAAGCACTTTTTTGTTTTGTTTTGTTTAATGTGTTGGAATGGAGTGGTGCAGTTTGGGCCTTGGAGCAGCCCTGGTTTGCGAAGCACGGGCAAAATTTTCTGTGTTAGTATTTATAATTATCATTTTTTTGATACTCTCTTGGCACCTGAGGATATCGTTCTATGGTGTGCTGAGGGGTGAGGGCCTGCACAGCGTTTCTGCGGTTGTGGCACTTTGCTCCTGTATGAGGCAGCGGGGCGAGCCGATGGGCCCGCCGACACGGAGGAATTTTCTTGGTACAGAATTGCATTGGGTCCGATTTCCACACCGTGCTTGGGACCTGCCTTATCTAAAGTCAGCCCTGCCACAAACTGTTAATAACTTGTTGTGTGGTCAAGCAGTGCAAGAAAAGGAATTAGACGTTTGAGAAGGAGAGCAGGGCGGGTGTCGGCGAAGTCCCTGCAGCGCGGGAAGGCGAGGATGAGTTGCTGTCACCTGCACCGCTGGCTCCGGGTCTGGAGTGCAGGGGAGACTTGGCATTTTTTCAAGTTCAAGATTAATCAGGCTGTCAGGAGTGAGTACCCTGAGCAAGGAACTGAATCTTGTAGGAGTGTGATTCAGTACCTTGTAGGTGAATAGTCACCTGAAAAAGGACATAAGGAGAACCAGGAGGCTTGTATGAAAGGGGAAGATGCTGCCCAGCAGATGATACCGTGCTCTGGGAGTAGGTGTGATAGAAAAGGAAGAAACCTGCAGTCCACGAGTATAAGCTATATTTGCAGTTATATTTGAGGAAGGAGAGGAACAAATGATTTTTATCTCAATACTCATTTTTTTTTATAGACATATGAAGTCGCAGACTTAATAGCAAGACATTTAAATGTGTTTATAAAGACTGGTATGGCTATATCTGTATAGAAGACAGGAAAAAGCTGAGCTATTGGACACCTGCCAGTCATTAAAATCAGTAATATAGTGGATTAATACAGTAAAATAGTGCGTGGAGCCCTGGAACACCCTGTTAGCATAACTAATGTGCTATTGTTAACCTTTGGTATGTCATGGCAATGCATTGTGATAGCTGTTCGTGGAAAGAGAACTGATTTCTTTTTCTAAATAGGGAAAGCAGTTTTGTAAAAAAAAAAAACAAAACAAAAACAAAACAAAAACAAAACAAACCATTCTGTTTTAGTGCCAAATGGAAGACTAGATGCACTGGTAGAGGGGATGAGCATTATTAAAGTAACTGTACATACAGGTGAGAGGAGATGGCAGCTCGTGTGACTTCAAAGAGCGCCAGACGGGAGAAGGATGGCTGGCTGAATTTCTCAGGTTGCTCTCTGGGGAATGTTTGCCTTTATTAGTGCTTTTTACTAGCGGTGGGGTGACAGAACCTCACCGCTGTAATGAAATTTGTTGATGACCCGGGTAAAGGATTCCTAAACCAGCAAAAGATCAGAATGTTGTGGGGAAGAAAAGCATGACCTTGAGGACTGCAGTAACAGCAACTAGATGAAATTTAATTACAGGACATGTGAGGTGACATTTGGGAGCTCACAGCAGAAATTTCAGCTATAGGCTGAGACTTCATCAGTAGAAAATGAGCAGGGACAAGCAGACTGAAGAGGAGAATGATTAGTTGGTCACTGGGTCATTAGGATATGCGTCCGGAAAAGCCTCAGTTATGATGGCAAAGTGTCCAGCTAAGGATGAGACCTCCCCTGGCTGACTGTGTACGTTCCTGGCCATCTGCATTTGAACAGATAAACTGAAACTGGAACAAATGCAGAGAAGCGCCATGTGAGATCACCAGGAGAAGGGAGAGTTTTGTGAGAGGAGATGAGAAGAGCTTGACTTGGGTATAGATCGGCAGAAGAGAAGAACGCTGAGAGTGGTGTGACTGCCATCTACAGATAATCCGTGGTTGCAAACATCAGGTTTGAGGAGAAGCTACAGAAGATAATATACACACATAAAAAAAAAAAAAAATCAGCCAGCCATCAGTACAATTTAAACTGGAAACTGGAATAGATCCCTTAGCCATTAGGGCACTGGGTTTGTGGAGAGGCTAATATCCTCAGGCTAATAAGGATTAAAATAATGGGTTGGTTTTACAGTGGGATGCTGTCCTTAGCTGAGAGTTGTTCAGCGTCTTCAATAGCAGGGACATGGACTTCAGTCGTCCAGGAGCATCCGTTTAGTTCTTTATTCCTATGCACAACTTACATCTGGGGACTACTGAACTATTTCAAATGACAGTTTACTTTGACCTGTGCCTGAAGTTCATCTAAAAACTGCAGAGATGGGTTTTCTGAGTTACAAAAAAGTTCACAGCTTTTTACTATTTGTATGTCTTATACTTCCAGCGTTCTTCTGGAGCAGTAGTCTCAAAAATTATAACATCAGGCAGTAATAGTCTTGCTATATTTCTGATCTCTTCAGGCATTCATTATAAGGCTTATGAGAGAGGTTTAATGTAATATGAAGTAGAAGAAACTGGATATGTCCTGCACTGTTACCAGAACCACCTTATGAAACCCTTGTTTCCCTGCTAGTTTATTTTTCTTTACTCCATATCCTGTAGTGATTTTTCCATCTCGGAGTGTACAATTAAGTACAAAGGCTGAGCCGATTGTAGATTTCATCAAGATTATTGCACAGTTTGTGTGCGGCGTGATATTTGCTGTGCCAGTCATGTGAATGAATTTTGCTAAGGGAAGCGTAAAGGTAACTCCATCAAAATACAATTAAAATGTGAGTCTCAGATAAATAGGCAAAACCAAATGTGGCAAGATTTTTCTCTCTGATGGGAAGTAACACTTATCGATAAGAATATTAATGGTTCTGAGAGTACTGAAACTAAGCAGTGCTAATTTCAAATATCATATTGTTCGGATGCTGCTGAAGTCAAGAGACCAGATGACAAATGGAAATTAATAATTTAAGCCATTCATAAGGCTCCTCGTGTGCTTAATAATTGATTTGACATTAGGAAATAAACATTTAATAATTTCATACTACATATTAGTTAACTAATTACTTGTATGATGGAGCTACCAGAGAACCATTGAAGCAGCTATCCAGAATTTCTTGTTAGCAAGTATAATTTTGGGTAGCCGTGCAAGACCTTAGCTTTCATTGGGATTGTTCTCCGTTCAGAAGTGTGACAGTTTACCTGACTTCCAGGAGGGAAGGTTTTGGCATGACACTGCACGAATCTCTTGGTTTGAGCTTTTTTACTTTGCCTGCCTGCCATGGAAAAGCTTGTACCTTTACATGGCCATTGGATAGGATATTGTATGGTTTTATTTTTGTGAATTAGGTGATGAAGGGGTGTAACATCATAGATACTGACCTTTGGTCATTTTTCACCATTTGTCTCAGGCATGTTTCTGTTTGCAGGTTTCTAGTGCTGTAATAATTCAGCTAGTGAGCTGCTACACAAATAAAAAAAGAAAATAGATGGTGAACTTCAGAAAAGCTACAGAAACAGGGAACACCCTCAAACAAGTAAACTGAGGTCTTCTTACGCAGCTCGTAGGAAACACTTTGACCATCTGTTTTCTTTTTTTCTTTGTGTAACAGCTCACTAGCTGAATTATTAAAGCACTAGAAACTTGCAAACAGAGGGTTTGTGACAGTAGGAGAAAAACCTTTTCAGTCTATCAGGGAAAAATCCCACTCTCTGTCCCTCCACACACCTGCATTCCCAAGGCTTAAAAAGAGTAAATCATGTTCCATGCAATGCAGCATGCAATGCAGCATGCGCTGTTGTGCCGCTTAGGAAAAAGGTACATTTCTGTCACTCCTACAAAGCTTCATATTGATTTTATGCTTAAAATAAACTTGCTGTAAAATAAAAGCATTTATCAGTAGTGTCAGTTTTGTGTAATACCTTAAATTCTTGGATTATTTTGTTCTGGCAGATGTAGTTTGAACAGTTTAGAACTTGACTACGTATTAATCATCTTGGATTCTAGACTGCATTTTTTCTCTTCTTGTACATACGCTTTTAGCTAAGTTACATATGTGTATAAATTCTGTATCTGAATTTTCAGGGCATTATCTTTGCTTAAACTGGCAAACCTGAATTCCTTCTTACATGTTCTGATTTCTGTAACACTTGACTGATTTGCAAATATCTTTGTTTTGCAAGAATCGTATTCAAGGTGGCAGGTGGAGTGATGACTTCGTAACTGCCGTCTCCCTGCCTCAGATCTTCATGTGGCATTGCAACGTAATCCGCCTTTTGTAATCTGCACAGTCTCTTTCCACATTAGTGCTTTCCAGATTTCTTCCTTGTTGTAATACCCCAATTTGGGATGGTTTCTGTAATTTCAGTTTGCACATTTGTAGTATGGATGTCTTTTGACTATTTTCTGCTTGTTTTGGTTATTTTAGGATTCCTTTGTATTCCTTTTTCAGCTCTTCCTTTCATACATTTCCTCCTACGTTTGCATCACCTTCTCATATTTACCATTGCAGTTGACTCCTCTCCTGCTTATTAATGAGGGCGGCCTTTCTTCGGTTTAATGCATTGCTGTTTTTCCTCAGCCTGTATTTTTTGTCTTGCAGCCAGCTGTAGTCTTCATAACAGTATTTTCTGCCTCATTCAATACAGATGAGTTTACGTAAATAACAATTTTTAGTTGTCGTTAGTGACAGTGGTAGTATTGCAAGTTCGAATATCTGAGGGCTCTATTAGAGTTCTGTCCTGTTGCCTCTGACCACACTTGCAGTTCTGTCCCTCCCCAAAAAAAGAAAAAAGCTGTGTGGCAAGGTTTTTTTCTCTTGGTAATATAAGCAAGCGAAAGATTACGGCTTTATCTTCCAGATTCTGTAACTTTTTTGTTTTGTTTTGTTAATTGGGGATAGAATTCATCCTAAGTAAATAGGATTGTACTTTTTATGTGACAGTATTGTATACTTTTTTCTTCATTGTGCTGTTAGTCTTGATCATTGAAATTTTTTTCCAAATAATTTACAGTGATGAAGAAAATGGATTAAACAGTCTCTCGTATAAAGAAGGTGAACATGTAAATAAATCATGTTAAACATACATGTGCCTGAAATCTTCTACTTCCCATAAAGAACTAAAAAAAAATAATCTTACCACAATTAAATGAGGTAGAGGTCTGAGTAAGTCTTTTATTCTCATGTCACGCTCTGATTACCCGTTATGACTGCATATATTATCTAATGACAGCTCCTTTCAGTGTGTACATATTACTTAGACGCACATATAAATAAGTATAATACGGTATTTTGAATGACTTTCACGTAGAGGAGATTAGTCTTACTTACATACACATAAATGTTTTTTATTTTCTTCTTGCAATAACCTGAATTTACTCAGCATTTAGAAATTTATTTAAGAATATCAAATAGATTTGATTTTGGGTCTTTGTCAAGTCCAATGTAGATAAACTGCCAGATCTACTGGATGACCCAGGGCATTGACAAGGGAAGGAAGGTACCTTGTCTGCATGACGTTAAGTTGTTTGTTAAATTCCATTAAAAGGTCATGTTGGTGCACAAGAGAAATGGAGATGGATCATGTTTCTTTGGTCAGATGAAGACTGGAAAGTGAAATCCCAATTGATAACTGTGCTGGTTTTGGCTGGGGTAGAGTTAAATTTCTTCACAGTAGCGGGTATGGGGCTGTGTTTTGGGTTTGTGCTGGAAACAGCGCTGATAACCCAGGGACGTGTTA
>JAVKLA010000028.1:483781-507840 GCA_034782735.1 Sagittarius serpentarius
AACATTCCAGGCCAGGCTGGACGGGGCTCTGAGCGACCTGATCGAGTTGAAGGGGTCCCTGCTCACCGCAGGGGGGTCGGACTAGATGGGCTTTGATGGTCCCTTCCAGCCCAAGCCGTTCTGTGATTCTGTGATTGAAGAAGGTGGAGTGGTGACCCTCAAGACCCTTTTGCTCCCGTCCTCCTGGCTCTCCTTCTCTGTTCGCTCTTGAAGGCTCTTCAGCAGCTCTCCAGGCAGGTAGCCTTCCAGTTTGTATGGAGGGGCCTTTCTTCTGCACTGCTCCAACCCCAGGTTTTAATAGTGCTTCTCTTATTTTAGTAGTGCCATTCTGTTATTTAGGCTTGCTAGCTTTTGAACAGGGAGATGTGTCGGAGAGAAGACAAAGTAGGCTGGAAGTGCTGCAGCAGTGTCTTGTCACCGTTCTCGTGTTTGTCTGGGAACAAGCGGTAAATGAGGTCCTAGAGAAAGACAAGAAAGAGAAAGACGTTAAACAGTAAGCCCAGCCAATTCAAGGCCAAATTTTTGACTGATGGGACGCTATAACACCTGTCATTTAAATAAACCTTTGAAGAAGTAAATTACTGTGAAACAATTTGAGTGAGAACAGGAAAGAAACCTTATTATGTGCTGCTGGTAACTAACCCTACTGTGATGTGACGTGTCTCTGGAAGGACTTCGAATTGTGCCAAACGATGTGGTGTTCTGAGAGCAGTGTCTTTGTTTATCCTTGCTTCGCAAATCTAAAAATAAATAAATAAATAAATGAGAAAAGGATTGAGAAGGGTGTAAGGGAGCGAATACTGGAGAGCTGTATTACTCTTCCTAGGGAATTTTAGCTACCTCTCCACTATTACTTCCTTTACATTAATTCTTCAGAGGTGAAAGCAAATTTTTCTTCAAGATTTCAAGGGTTGGAGTATAAAGTGAAAATTCACTGATTAAAGTGCAAATCTTACATGATTTGAAAGTTCTTGTAAAAAAAGTTACATTTCATAAAGGAAACTTGGAATAAAAGCAAAATCTGTGTTGGAGGCTTTTGTTTGACGTATATGCTAGCATTTCAAGTGACCATTATTATTGAGCAGAGATGTAGGTCCAGATTTAAAGCTGGCAGTTTAAATCAAAAAGCTATTTACTGTCCCCATTAAAAAATAGTGACCATTGATTTACACATTTAATGAAAGGAAAATAACTAACACATCAATTGGTAGCTAAGGAAATGGCCTTAAATCTGAGACCATTTTCTGGCACTACATTAATTATTATTTTTCCATAACCTCCCCAGAGGATGGAATTAATGACACATCAGGAGGTGTGAAGTGTTTTATTTCTAAGGTCAGTGGTCCTACTTCTGTGTCTAAGACAAGCGCTTAAAGCAGCAGATTTTAGTTTCTCCAAGGGAAGCCTTTGAAGGAACAATGCCTATAAAAAACCCATCAAAGTTTTAAATTATGTTCTTAGTTTATTTTTGATGTAATCAAACAAACTTAGTTTTGTAAACAGTGGAATTTTTATTTGGAATTTCATTTCCTTATTTACTAAGATCAAAAGGAAAATTTGAAAGTCAGTTTGACTTTTGCTTGTTTTAGTGGCGTTTTTCAGAGTTTCTGGACAAACAAGGTCATATTGATAGAGTATTTCACCTTGAAAAGTCAAACAGATTTAAGTTTGTTTCTACAGCACTAGTGGGCACTTGTAATTACTGAGCTATGTGAATGAGAGCTGTGGCTTTGCTGCTGTGGGATATATACTCAGCTATGCTCTGCTTTGCTTAACAAAGCTCAGCTTAGCTTCACTTAGTCTTTTCTTAATATTGGTGTGCTGGCTGTACACATTTCTGCTCTGTAAATCTGTAGTACAGGGATTCTGATATGGAATTACTCATCTGGGAGCGAGACTTAACTCACACGATCGAGCAGGAGGAGCTTGGTGCTATGAACGAGAAACAAACACGGCCGGAGGCCAGGAACCTCGGAGGAGCTCAGCTCGGCCGCAGGCTTCTGCCTGCCCGGCGCGCCTTCATTTTTAAGCTTTGCTGAAATACAAATCACTGAGAAGTGGGGGAGTGAAACGTTCCACAATACTGGGGTTTAATAATTTTTATGGAATTAAATAGTGCTATGAATATGTAGTGACATTGACTACCTTTTTCTAGCCTCATCATTAAATTATTGTCACTTTGTTTTCTCATTCTGAATGAAAGGGTTTGTCCCCTGCTTAGGTTTCTTTTCCACTCTGCTAGTGCATGCAGAGGTATTTGTGTTGCAGCGTATTTAAGAGCAGGCATTTTCTGTGTGGTAAACAGTTCTTTTGCCTAGTGCTGACCGCTGTGTAGCTCCGATAGGTTTGTGGGGAAAGTGCTTGAGAACTTTCAACCGGCTTACTTAGAAATAAGTTCAAACATTAGCAGAGCTATAGAGTCTAGTAAGTATGCATTTGCACATTTAATTATTTATAAACGAGAACAATTACATACAAATGATGTCAGAAGATGCTTTTTGGTTGGTTTTTTTTTTTGCAAGCAGCAAGCTAACAATATCCCAAACTCAGAAGACACAGCATGTACCAGAGCAGTTTGGGGAAGTGTACGGGGCGTCCGGGGCCGGGTGGGGAGCGGGGGCTGCAGGGTGCCCTGCGCTGCTCGCAGCGGGGTCCAGACGGCTCCGACGCCAGCGCGAGCACCCTGTCGTGTGCCGGCCAGGGCAGCGCGCAGTGCCTGCGGGGCGGGACGTGTCGCTCTCGGGGAGATGCAGGCGGGAGATGCTGCTGCCGAGACGCGGGGCTGGAGGCCTTCTCCTGGGAGGAGGCGCTCTGTCCAAAATGGGCCCCCGTCTGAAGAGACTGAGCCCGTGGGTGGCCGACGCTGGGGCAGTGCTGGCTTGGTTGTTCGTGTTCTTTTTTTTTTTTCTCCAGTAAGCAAAGCAGTCGTCAGAAGTTGGCGTCAGCTGGCAGTGAATTAAGTAAAAATCTCACAGGTCGAGGCAATTTTGCATGCAACAAAAAGTTAAAAAGAAGAGCTTATAAACCTAGGTAGCTCAGGTCTAGCACGCTGCCGTTAAAAGCACATACCTTTCTCTGTATTTACGATGTCATGGTCTGGTAACATTACAGCTGTTTCCCAGTTACCAGCTTCCTTCTTCCCTTTTCTGCAAATTATTTCACCTTCTTGGCCTGGGCCTGTGGGTTTTCCCTTTGTTTTTAAGGCAGAGTTAACTGTTTCTAGTATCCACCTTTGTGCTGCTGCCAGTCAGTCAAAACCCCCAATTCCCCCCCAAACCAAACAGTGGGTGGAAGAGACAAAGACTTGACATCATGACGAAGGAAGGGCAGCACCCGGGAAGAGGGACGCCTGGCTGCTTCGGAGGCTTGGGATCTTGTCTGTCTCTGTAATTATTTTTTTATGACGTTAGCAGGCATTTGGGAATGGAGAGTAGTGTTTTTACACTGAACGTCTTATTCCTTCATACTCTCATGCTGAAAATGCAAAGACTTGGGTTTTTTTTACACATAGAATAACATACCCAGGCTAAAAATAGTTAGCACCCTTTGAAAAGGGAGGTTCCTGGTTTTTTATTTCCGCTCAGAACCTGTGTCTGTCCCTAGCAGGATCGAATGTATTGAACCTTTGAACTGTGACAGTAGATGTTGATAACCCATCTTAGGCAGCTGCGTAAGAGCTGTAAAACCTACCGGTTCTTCTGCGTTTAAAACTTCCGCTTGTGACAGCCTATGCAGGGCGCTCTCAAATGCCTTTTAAGATCTTTTCCCGCAAAGCAAGTGGAATATGGCAAGACAGGTGAAATCATTTAACATGATCAGTTACCTGGGTAGTGCAGAGGTTGCCTCAGATCAAGGGGGAGCACTGGAAGCATTTGCGGCCCTGGGGGCTGCTGGTCAGGCTTCGCGTTAGAAATGGTCCTGATGCTCCTCAGTCTCTTGGCAGGTCATCAGTGATTCTTTTGGCTAGGTGGGACTGGAATGTTTGGTTCGGTGAGTGTTTCCAGGCTGAAATGGGAAGGAGTGTGAGGAGAGAAGATAGAAAATAAAACATACTGAAAATGATCGGTTCTGCAGAAACCGATGTACTGTTCCATTTATTCCACTGCCTAATCCTAAGTACGTGAGTAAGTCTGTGGGCCTAAGGTAAAGGTATGGGACAAAGGTATGTGGAGTTAAGAAGAAAACGCCACACTATATCGCGAAAGAAAAGCATTGTTCATAAAATTACACTCTAGCTAATGCATGCTGTGATTTCTCATTCATTTCGGACATATAACGTAATTTTCTCCCATCTGATAACATTTTAACTTAAATGTTTTGACCTCTCGTCCTCTGTTTAGTTGCATTCTGAAGTTCTGGGGGGTTGTGCCTCTCCTAGCTTCAATTTCAGATTATTTATGATTTCTCCAAGGTTTTTTTTAGCTATTGCCCAGCTACTGAACTGAGTTAAATGAGCATACTAAAATACGCAAAGTCAATAAAATAAAAAAATGAACAAGCTTAGAAATTTTAGTTTGACTGCCTGAATCCAGGTCTGTTCCTAACTTACTAAACTTGATTCTGGTCTCATACTATTGCGTATCAAAAATAACTCCTCTGCTACCAACTGAGGATAACCAAGTAAGTGAGGACAGAATTAAGCCTGTACTTTTTGCCTCCCCAGCAAGATTTTCTGTTCTGCAGTTTGTTTAAAGGTAAATCATGGAATAAAAAGCATTATTATTTCATGAACAGTGGCAAGTATAGTATCTAAGATGTCTGACTATCATTTTGAGATGAGTCAAGCTTGTAAAACAGCTCGACTATAAAGTTTCAAAGGGCATGAGAGATTTGGCTTCCCATGCGTGAGGATGGAAGGGGACTTCGAACTCTGGTATTCTCAACATTTCCTAGTCCTATTCAGTGCCACCTGTGTAAAATTGTATCTTTTTTTCCCCATTATGTAGTATGGAAACATCTGTCAGAGTGTGGCAGCAACAGAAGAACGGTGCCTTTTTTTTTTCCCTTCCCGTGGGATGTGTGCTGTGATAAGAATCGAGTTACTTTAGTCTTTATTTATATTTGAGAAAGATACACTGACTCTGGAGGGCATGGTTTTTGTATCTTTACAGAAAAAAACCCAACAGACTCTCATGTTGATAACACTTAAAAAGAGGAAGGAAATTAGTGAGAAAGGAGTACCTTGTTTCTATAATTTTGCACGACAACAAGAGAAAGCTGACGTATTCCGGTGACACTGATAGGAGTGAAAGGAATTGGCAAATGTAATCCTTCAGGTCGTGAATCTCCAGGATGTAACCTGAGGGAAAATCCTTGCACACATCTGTAGTAGTATCACTGGACGTTGTACAGTTAGGTTTTGGTGCCAGGGGCAGGAAGGTTTTCCTATTCTTAAGAATTTGTCTGTTGGGGTATAGTAGACAACATATTCTCTCATACGAAGATGTAAATGAAAATGCCTTCATCTGAAAAAGAAGCATTTGCATGGCTTTCATGTACACTAAAAACGTCTCAGGAATAAAATTTATAATGTCTGTGGTAAAAAGAAAATTACAATTGGAATAATGATAGTTTCACCTAGAAATAGACGAGGGTATACATAAACTATCTTTTTATTCAACTTCAGTACACTGGTGACAAACATTGCCTGCCTTGCATACGTAGTTAGCCGTCTCTTGCGAGAGCTGTTTTTTAGAGGAGCAGTGACTGTAACGGGTGCCACTGAAAGCCCCGCTTTTTATAGTGTTCTGTTTTTCAGTTTTAATCCTGTCATCTTTAATTCATACTTCTTTCCGTTTGTAGCTAAAGCTTTTACTAAACTATTCCTTTTAGGAAAAAGCTGCTTACAGAGGTGGACTGGATGCAGAATAATGCTGAGATTTGTCCATTAGTACCTCAGAGTGTAGAAAATTGCATCTCAGAGCTGTGGAGTTCTGTTCCAGATTTCTCCTGTCATATTGGCGAAATAATTACAGTGCCTGTAAGATGTGTATAATTAGATGTTGTAATGGGAGTTCAGAAGTACTTGTGTGAATGTTTAGAAGTATGAGTATGGGAATGCTGGAGTCTTGTGACACCTGATTTTCTCTCTGTTTCCCCTTCTTGGGGAGTGCTGACATACCGCTTTCAGATGCTGTGCGGGTGTACTGGCACACACCGACTTATTTCAAGCACTGAGGATAATGATATCTAACCTGTCTGTGACTCCTCGGACCTTACCGATTGCTAAATCGTGTTCCTGACAGAGTTACATCGCACCTTAAAATAGTAGCATCTGTAAAATTTGGAGATACGTAACCATCAACAGATTTGAAGATCCAGTGTATTAGAATTAGTTGTTCTGTGCCACCCACTTGGCATTTTGGTGCAGCTGTATTGCTGTCATTGACGACCTGAGCATGGATGGAAAAAAAGCTGATGTGAATTATGCTTCCTGATGCAAGGGAATAGATAAACTGAATGATCTTCACAGGTGCTCCACACTTGCTGGCAGACTCTTAGAGGTAAAGCTGTTGCTCGCGTGTTTCTAAAGTCATTGGTCTGCGCTTATCGTCAGAAGACTTCTCTTCCGTACAAACCCCTGCTGACCCAGTTTCCAAGCGTTTTATCTAGCCTGACACTTTTACATTCTCTGGCGCTGGACTGAGCACTGTGAGAGTGTGATTCTGTATGTCATTTTTAAGGATTACCACTTCAGCGGGGAGAGTGTTTGCCAGTTACCTACCAATTACCCGCACCACAATCCAGGTTAAAATAACTGTAAAATAAGCGATTTGTTTACAAAATAGGAATGTAGAAAGCTACAAGGTTGCAAACGTTTTTGAGGTGGGATGCAACAAGGAAAGGACGATCGCGCTTCGGTTTCGTTATCCTTAGTTCGACTCCAAAGCTGCTCTCATTCTGTCTGGTTGTTTGCAGCACCCATCTAATCGGGTGGCTGGGCATCATCTTCTTACGCGCAGGACACCCGTGCTTACACAAGCTCTACATTTTTATTCATGGAACAGAAATTTGATCTGGCTGCGTATGTTTCCTTTACACCTGCTTGGGCTTGCGGTTCTCTTCAGATTCACATCATCATCCCGTTCTCCTTTCCTGCCTGGATAAAGCCGTTCCTACCTGATGGCAGAGGTACTTATTAAGTCCCCTCTCACTGGACTGTGGAGAGACCCGGTGCTGCGTTAAATTGTTAACGGACAAATTGCCAGCCTAACGTGAGGCGAAACACTCGCCTTCACCGGTCAGGGCACTGTCCGTGCTCCGTGTGTGCTCTTTTCAGTCTTTGAATCTTATGCTGTATGTTACAGCTGTAGCTTGTCGGTATTGCTTTATCCAGTCATTTAAGTGGAATTAATACCAGTGGCTTACTGGTTTAGGTCAGACACAGTGATAATCAGTCCCTTTGCTATGGTTGACTTTTAACCTGCCGCTGCAATAGTGGGAGACAGTTGGCATACTAATGGGTAGAAGCAAAAATATATCCCCTTGCTCCCAAGTAGTTCCCTTCCCCCCCAGTCTGAGAAAACACAAAGAAGAACAGAGGAGGCATTTCCCGGTGCCCTGAATGAAGCTTTCCTCGTGCTGGGTGTTCGTAAGATTCCTCTGTACCGCTGATCGGGCAGCTGAATCCATTCAGGGAGAAGGAATGAGGCAGCTTAGTTGGCGTAAGAATATAGGTTGGCATAGATTTGTGGGTGGTGGTAGTGTTAGTCCTCTGGGTAGGCTGCCTGGGGAAGAAATGCAGGATGCAGGACCTACGTTTAGTTTAAATTTTAGTTTATTTCTCTGGCTTATTTAAAAGCTCAGGCCTTTTTGTTGACTGCAAGAAGCTTTTTTCACTTCAGCTGTCAGGGAGGTGGTGTAAAGTCCAGCTGCTTCTGAAGCGCACGGTGTATTTTTTTCATGTATTTTGTTAGCACTGAATCAGGTCAGCAGCGACTTTGGATTTGACATAGAGCACTCATTTGCAGCTGGCCAGTCTCCTCAGAAATACGTTGAGAACATCATCATGACTGTATTCCTCTTCTATAAAGCCGTGCATGGTTTCCATCGATTTCTATACTATGAGCCGCAAATGTCTAGTGGGAGATAGCATTTAGCCATGTCTGTTAACGTGGATGTCTGTGTTTCCACCTGTTTCTGTGCATGTGAACAATCAGATAGCGAAAAGAGAGAGAAGATCACTACTGTGGTGTTGTAACAACTGCGAGGAGCACGTTTGTATTTCACGCTTCTGTGGGAGTCTCTCTTTTGTCATTGCGCTCCCAACAGTATCTGGAAATTCTTGCCTTTATTTCCCAGCCGTTTTTTCTTGGGCAAAGTTGTGCGATTCTGTTGAGTGAGACTGTGGCATAATTTACGTGGAATGTGACCATTTATTTTTTAACACTTTGTGAATCGTCTGATTTTGGCAGTTACTTTCTTCCAGTTGTATCTGTTAAGGTCAGGAACTTGACCGGATTTGGGGGTCTGGCTTCGATAGTGATTTAGGATTGGGTATGTCAAAAAAGAGATGAAAAGTATTCTTCATTTTGGGGGAATTGCCGTCTTCTGTTCACTTGCAAAATTGGAACATCATTATTGATAATACAAATGTTATTTCCTACTGTAGGGGGAAAAAAAAGAACAGTTCAGGTTTTTATGTTACATTTCTCTGTTTAAAGCTTTTCATTATCTCATCACTGTATAAAAGCACATACAGTTTTGGTATACAACAGTAAATCAATTCAAGATTTGTGCCCATTCTGTGAAGTAATGTGAACTTTATCTGTCTCTGAAACCAGCCAGGAGGTTGGCCTGGATGACTTGCAGAGGTCCTTTCCAACGTAAATTACTCTGTGATTCTATTAAATGGAGAGACATGCCAAACGCTTCGTTGTTTCATTCAGGTAACTTCTCCTGTGATGTGTGTGGTATACACTGCCTAGGCACATTTCGCTGTAAAAAGGTGCTATTCCGATTCCTGGAAAGCTGTGCTGTTTTCTGGAATGGTGACAATACTGCTACTTCCCTTGGGGACCCAAACTTCCGTACAAATTGTTCCACTGAAAACTTTTGAGGAGAAAAAGCTTTGTGGTATGAAAGGCATGAAAAGGAAGGTGTGAAACAAAAGAACATAATCTTTTCATCAAGCGAGGGCTGGAACCTTCTGCAAAATAACATGTGAATTAGTTGTTGACTAATTTTAATATTTGCAGTGCAATGATACATGAAACCCCATGCTTGTTAAAACAGACTGGAATAACTTTTTCTCTGTGTTCATCCTGCTGGGATTAATTTAGTCTAGCACATTTAACTAATCCTACAGCTACGTAATGAACCTCTTTGTAATTAGACGATAGCTACAATTAAGAGTTGCACCTGAAATCAGACCACTAGTCCATGAGTATCTGGGCCTGCGTTATTCATTAAATCAATAAACACTTTATAAAATTAATTACAATATTTAGAATGTGAAGGACTCTGTATTTAGAATCAGGATTATTAAGATTATTAAGATCAGCCAGCCTAAGGATACGCTCCATTGCTGCTCTCTCTTACAAAATTACTTCGACTTTTACATAGTACTGTTTTAAACACAGATGTAACATTAAAGTAATACCAGTTCATAATTATTTACTTGTATACTGAAATGACCGGGATTATATCTGTCATTTCCATAACAAAGTGCGTGTGTGTGAGAAACTGATGTGAGAATTTCTCAGTAACAAAGACGTTATCTGTATTACCATTTTTGATTGATTGCCACATCGCTATACTCACCACTCCAAAAGAAGCCCGCAGAAATCTCTGGAGAACAAACCCCAGCTGCATTATGACAGCCAGGTCTGGATTTAGGGGGAAAAGCAGCTCCTTGTGAAGAACCTGGGCTGAGCAAAGCGTTTGGCCGTGAGCAGTACACGGGCAGGCGACGAGAGAAGTTTGGGATGACACTGCAAATGGCGAATCTGCTTGGCTGTCAGGGTAAATTCGAGCCTTAATATAATTTCTCTGTAACTTCTCTCCAGTTCAGTCTTCTTTCTTCTTTCAGCCTTTATGTAAAAACGGCCAAACCTCTGAGAGACCCTCTCAAGTGAAGGCCTATCTATGTTACCAAACAGGTCGAATTTCTGTGAATCACCATGAAATTATTTTACCCACATCTTTCTCGAATTGCAATTGAAATTACATCCCTATAAGAGAATGAAGAGCTTTGATCTGTATCCATGAATCTAGTAGGGATTAGTGTTCCTAAAAAAGGCTGTTTGAAAAATGGGGCAGTGGGAAATGAATGTGTGAATGCCCTCTCCCTCTTTCTGTTTTGCCTGGGGGAGCGTTATGATAAAATACATGCAACTTTTACATGTCAAAACTGGAAAAGAGATGATGATGATGATGATGATGATTACTAGGTTTGGTACAGGTGTACATTCTTACATTAATGTTCAGCCTTTGCATCTCACACCTGTGCCTTTTGCCCTGCCGAAAGCTTTGGCTGGAGTGAAAGGGGAAAGGAAACCTGGGCTGCCTCTTTCCCAGCAGCACTGCTTTCTTCCTAAGGAAGCAGGATCCAGGTTCCTAGCGGTGTTGCTCCCCCGTGTTCCCGTCAGGGTTGCGGCCTTCGTGGCTGCCAGAACCTGACCCCGCTCTGAAGCTGGAAATCACTTTGTGGTTTTCAGAAGTTGAGGGGAAAGCTGATGTTGCGTAAAGGGTGTTGGGACAAGTTCCCATGCACAAAGATTTATTGGCAGGGGTCGTAGCTGGTGGCATGCATTGACTCTGATGGTGAAGAAATGCAAACGGAATAGGAGAGGGAGAGAAAAGGGAAAGGACAAACTCTCCCCGGGGCCCAGCTGGCAGGAGAAGCATCGGGGGACCCCAGCCGAGCATCCCCGCTAGTGCGGTGGGTGGTTCTCCCGGTAATACTCTTCCCACAGTGACTATATGGTCTTCTTCAGGACCTGCTCAGGCTCCCAGGGTGTGCCTGCACGCGGTGCTGTTAGTGCTGGCCGGAGCACGCCGGTGCCAGGGGCGGGTGCTGCGTGCTGCTTGGCCGTTAAGCTCTCTGCGTGCTGATTGTTGGGTCCCCTAACGTAAACCAAAAACCGCAGCTGAAGAGAGGGAAAAGGGGAAAAGAGGTGATACCACGCCCGTGGCAATCCTTTCCCCTGAGAACCCAAACGCTGTTCGGGTTGGCGTGTGGAGGCCCATGGGCGGAAGAGCCAGCGTTGCGAGTAGGCAGCTCTGAGCAGTACGAAAAGCTGCGCGGTGCGACAGCCAAAGTGGTAACCTCACCCTCTGTTAAAGTCTTTGGGAACGTATTAGCAGGTGATTTGAAAACCTTTGGGAAAGGCGGGTGTCGCAGGGGGATAACACAGATTTTTGAGTAAGTGCTACGAAACCTGTCTTAGCCTCATGACAATTAAATGTTATGAATTTATCCTTGTTTTTTTCCCTCGAAGTTTAGATTATCTTAACGTGGTTTTGTCCACTCTTCTGACATCGTACACTTCTAGGCTTGCTGTTTCCCTGATGAATAAAATTTTCCAAGGAGGTGTTACGTCCTATTTTGGCAGCTCTCCTGAAGAAGAAATCTGTTTCCTTCCTTTTCTATTAACGTTATGCCATTACCACTCTGTACACAGTCACAGTATTTTGTGGCAGTCGAGAGGCTCCTTTCCTTGGCAGTGTTTCTTGTGTTTCTTCTCTGGTTTGCCCAAAAATACATGCTCAGGAAAAAACATAATTTGCAAAAAACCATCCGTCGAGGTTACCAGGTTTCTGCAAGTGGAGTCATACTGCTCAGTCGTTTCTATTTGCCACATCGTTCGTTTGCGGCAGAGTCTGTCTTGAGCTGTTAAATGACACTACTGATCCGTGCACTGTTGATCTGTGCAATGGAAATCCAAGTTTCCTTTGTTCAAGCTCTTCACTGTGCTAATTTTTTCTACCAGCTATACCCCAGCCATGACCCTTTGTCACCCTTCTGGTTCTTCTCCCCTCGTTCTGACACCTGCGGCAGCAACTGTCGGCTCACCCGGCCTGTTGCCCTTTGCTGACCCCTGCGCGCCTCAAGGAAAGGAGGCCCCGCGCTCTCGGGGCGTGAGTGCTCCCCTCAGGGTTGCCCTCGGGGCGCTGCTGCCTGGCAGGAGCGGAGGTCAGGCGGAGGCATGCCCTCCGGCCCCGGAGGCTGCTGCGTTACTGCGTACCGTACCCTGGGCGCTTCTTGCTCTGAAACGTCTTGCGCGCCTCAGCACGCAGGGGCGCGGCGACTCTGCTGAGCTGCGCTATGGTTTTGCTTCTCGCCCTCGCCCCGCCTTTTCCCTTCTTCTCTTGCAAGCGCTGCTCCCGGTGGGTTCTCTGGTAACCGCAAACGCAGGAGATTTCCAGGGCTTCTCGATGTGTGGTTAAGGCTACTCTGATGGCTGCAAAGTTCCCGTGGGTCAGTGTGTCTGTCGGAGGCGTGGGTCTGTCAGGGCTTAGACTTCCTCAGGGTTTTGGGTGGTACTTAGCTGGACCTGGTCACGCGATCGTGCCCCGGGCTGTGTTAGGAAGAGCCACGCCAGCAGGTCGAGGGAGGTGATCGTTGTTCCCTGCTGCTCAGCACTGGTGATGCCAAATCTGGAGTGCTGGATATCCAGTCCTGGGCTCCTCAGTACAGGAGAAAGAAAGGTGGATTTACTGGAGTGAGTCCAGTGAAGAGCCACAAAGATGACAGAGGGACTGGAGCATCTTTCATTTGAAGAAAGGCTGAGAGAGCTGGGGCTGGTCAGCCCGGAGAAGAGGCGGCGTAGGGGGGATGTTATCGACATGGGGTTTTGTTCTTGGGATTTTTTTTTTTAAGATGGGGAGAAAAGAATTGCATGAGCTATTCAAGAACTGTGCACACTGTGGGTTCATACAATGTCATCATGATGCTTGATTCTCTATTCTTTTCCTGATAATTGCTGCCCTTTTATTTGCCTTTTCAACCACTGCTATCATTCGTTTTTTCAAAGAGCTGCTCACAGTGACGCCTGTATCTTTTCCTGAGGTTGTAGTAACTTAAGGTGAAGCCTGCTTTTGTAAGTGTTCTGTTAAAGTTGTTTTCCCCTTGCCTGCTATTTTGCATTTATCATGTTGGATTTCATCTGCTATTTTACGGCCCAGTCGCAGTAGTGTGAGGCACTTCTTCAGCTTTTCCCATGTGTTGTTGCTTTTGAATACCCTGAATATTATTAAAAACCCATCAAACGTTGCTGCATCACTATTCCGCTCCTTTTTACAAAATATTTGGGAAGACATTGAATAAGTTCTCCCAAGTCCTCCAATACAGTCCCTTCAGTGTAAAAGTTGACCATTTATTTGCTGTTTTTCAGTTCCTGTTGTTACCTTTTACCAATCCAATTTGCCTCCAGTTCTCTGGAACTGTCCCAGTGTTTGGGAGGTTCTGAAAATCAACATACGTAATCCAGAACTCTTACAAGATGCTTGAGCAGTTTATTAGACTTGCTGTTTAAAAAGTCTCAACGTTAGTGTCTGTGGCTTTATATGCTCAGGAGCTAGTGTTTTGGAACAGAAAGCTGTACTGCAGTGATTCTTTAGCGCAATGTAAACATATCATTTAGCTTTTTCCTTAACAGGGAGCAGACATTTCTGTTTGATGGTTCTGCTTTTCCTTTTATTATAATTAACAGTTTTACGTTCTCTTGTAATAGTTGCTCAAATTCACGGTTAGACTTCTTTTGTGCCTAACATGCAGAAAAACCTCCTTGGATCTCCTGAAATGTAGTGTATTCATCTTCTGCCCTTACTAGCTTATTAAACTAATTGCTGTCATTGCTCATATTTTCTGTGTATGTGGAAGCACGCGTATTTTAACATGGACTTTCACGTCCTTTCTAGCCAGGTTAGGTGTTTATGCAATTTATGCTTCTTTCCCAGATGTGTATGTTTCTTCATTTTTAGGGCAACTTTGAAAATGTTTTCATTGTATGTTCTTACTAGACTCCTTTGAAATTTGAGGCACAAGTGCTTGAGTGTTGCAAAATTACTTCCTTAATAGTCCGAGTGAAATTATTTTTTATTGCTTTGGACTTCAGTCTGTTTACATGCACTTTATAATCATTTGGATCTCTTTTGATTTTCCACTTTTAAAAAGCATTAATTTAATTGCAGTTTACTTTAGAATTGTGTGGTATTGTTCTGAAGAGGACACAGCATGGTCTTATTCAGAGTTAAATATGTCTGGTTTTACTTTTACAGTGCCATGGGAAGATAAGGCTTTGTTTTTAACAAAGTGCTCTAATCCCTTTTTCACTGGCCTTAGATTTAAAAAAAAAAAAAAAAAGGCAAAATGATAAAGGTAGCGTTAAAGAGGGTATCAACTGTCCCTTTTAGAGAAAACGCTAGCTGTTATGATCAGGAATTATTACTGCTCTTGTAGGTTTCTGATCTTAATATTTATGGACAAAACACAAGAGGGAAGAAAACAAGGATGAACGAAGCATTCTGTATGTCTGACACTTTTCACTTGTCTCATCGCAGAAGAAACCAAAGGCATAGCTTATCGTCATCTTGTCCAGTTAGAGCCTCACATCACTGCAAAGACAAGCCATTGTTGGGCTAGATAGTGCTTCATGAAGTTGCCTTTCTGCTTGCAGGGACCTATCAGTGTTGTAACAGAACAAATCTGTCTTCTTGACTAATTGGACTATACTGTGGTTAAAACAAGGGTGACGAGATACAGCGGAAAGAGGAGAACTAAGTGAGGAAGAGAATGATAGTACAAGCGGGCGTTACAGAGCGAACCAACTTCTTTCTTTTCCGAGCGTGTTCAGGAATATGCTCAAAGCTGCTAGAGATGATGGTACCTCAGTCCCCTCTTTCTGTAGCAGGAAGGACCAAAAATTGTTACGGATCGTTGGGTCACTGCTGATGGTCCTTGGGTCACTCCTTGGGTCCGATCCCATATCCCTCTTACTGATCCCGTTCAGTGAAAGAAAAGGTTCTGTGACATAGAAAGCAGTCACACAGTAGACAGCACACAAGCAGATTATATCTTGATTACGTCGAATGTGAATTTTCCTTCCTTTTCTGGAGTTTTTCATCTTACTGTCATATTAATCTGTGACTTCAGCAGCACACTTGATGGTCTCTTGTTGCACAGTTATTTTAAAATATCCGTTTTCCTGCAGTCAGCTTGCTTTTATTCTTTCCTATTTTGCTAATGGTTGTGGTTAATTTTTTGGCAGAGGCTGTAATGACTTTTTGTTTCCTGATGACATTTAAACCCAGACCTCTGCACAAAAGAAAGGGATTATTAGTATGAGAGTTCTCCGTGATCAAGAATAAGGCATGATTTACAGGGTTGTTTACTACCTCTGTGATAATTATTGGAAAATAAAAGTTTCTATTTGGTAAAAATGTGTGAAGTAATAATTTATTGTGGACGTAATTTTGTGGAGTAAATCACTAGGAAAATCTTCCTTGTTGGTTTTGTTCTTGAGGTTTATGATATACCCGACACTTGAGAAACATGGATTTTATATGAATTACAACTTAGCTTCTTGTATATTTTATCCTGTTGTTGCTGAAAGTTGAACTTTCCTGTCACAGTTCCCTTCCAGCTAGTAGATGGTTCTACAATGCTTTCTGTTCGTAGTCTCCTTGGACTTTCAGTTCTTGTTCTGAATTCCCTTGCTTTATTTTAAAGTCAGGGAGGATACTGTGTCATAACTACTTTCTTTTTTCTTTTCTGTCTTCTCGTCTCCTGTTCTTCTCTCTTACTTTCATTTGACTCTTAGCAGAAGAACACAAGAAACTTACTGCAGGATCAGACCACGGTCCATCTAGCACACTACTCTGTCTCCAAGAATGGCAAGAGAAGCTGCTATTAAAAGGCAGCGCACAGGCTTGATCCCTTTTTGTGGTCTGTTCCCTTCATACCTTGCCAGCCTCCACGGTTGTGTTAGCGATACCAGAGGGTACATCCCTTCCCTGTCTTTTTATTACTGGTTTATGGACAAGGTGTCCGTGAATTTGTTTAACCTCTTTTTGAACTTGCTGGTACATTACATTATGACTTCCTGCGGCAGCAAGTTCAAGAAGGTCACTGTCTCCTAGGTAAAGATGTACTTTCTTTTCATCTGCTTTAAATCAATCTTCCACTAGTTTCTTTGAGTGCCCTTTTGTTCTAGTGTTGCAGGGTTTGGTGAACAACAGTTCCACCTTCACCTTATCTAATGCTTTCTTAATTAAAGCCTTTTTATAGATGACTCAGAACAGAAGTTGATTTCAGTACTCAGTGAATTTTTTGGTTTATGTGAGTAGCTTGTTTTGTTCTTTGACCATTGCCTGGCTTTTAGAAGTCTGAGTCTGAAGATTTGAGGTCTGGAGTTCAGAAGTAGAACGGCAGAGACCTTTACGTGTTCGCAACCTTTACTCTGCCTGCACAAAGCTTTAACGTACAGTTTATAGCATGTATAAATACCCTTCTGACACCTTAATTCATACATTTTATTAAATCATGAATATAGTATTTGTAACTATTTTGTAAGATTAGTAGGTCCTGGCAATTGTGTTATGAAACCTAGTTATTTATTTAGAAAAACTAGGGTGTCTTCTTTTGTGCGACTATGGATACAGACAACATTTGAAATCAGTAGCTGAAATCCAAGTGTCTTTCCAAGGGAAAATTCTTCAATTACCTGGTGAATTTTTACTCCCTGTACACGGTAAGGAGGAGGCTGATCTTGAAAAACCTCGGAACAGTTTAATTATGGGAACAGGGTCTTTTCTAGTTACACAGTGAAAAGCTAGCACTGTTTTCCCAAGCATTTTGCTGTCATTACACTTGTGCGTAAGAAGTTGTCCCAAAGAACTACAGAGGTTTTATTAGCTGTTGCCTCGTTACTGCTGTCTGTGTCCAAAGCAGTGCTTTCCCCTAACTCATACTGGAGCAGCACATTTACATTTGAATGCCTGCTTCCCTGCCAAGATGTCGTACTCCTCAAGGGGAAAGTCTGGTCAGAGTAACATTAAGTTGAGTGAGTTTTACATATGCCAAGCCAGTTACGATTAACCATTTAACGTAGTCTTAAAAAGGCTGTCTAGCTGGGAAATTGTGAGTCATTGCTGGAACATAATTTGTAGAAAATGAACGATTAGTATCTTTTTGTACAGTTGTTCTCAGTGTCAAAAGCAACATCCCCTGTGGTTACCTGATATGCTAGGAAAGGCAATTTTATGTGTAAACTATCTTAAACTTTCTATTCCAGATACCCTCCAGAGTTAAGGTGATGCCACTCAGAGTAGAAACTGGTGGCAGCCGGGAGACGAGGTTTCTGAGACCAGGTTGGGTCCGTGGGCTCCAAAAATGGGTGGGGTCCACTGCAGTTTGTGCCATCGCAGTCCAGACCAGTGACCTTTCCAACAGCAATGTCTGTGAACCACCAAGTATTGCCAGCTTCATACCAGTTCTCGTCGATCTCAGTCACCAATATAGGTCAGAGGCTGAAGTGGCCAACATACACACCTGGAGATGCTGGGACAAAAATGCCATCATTAAAAATATTCAGAATGGGCTTGATTTGAAGAAGGAGCTACTTCTCTGTCCTGTACAGCCGAGACCTTTCCATTTTGCAAGATGCATAAAGATACTTATCTCTAGTTTTACGTTGTGTTCTGTGACAAGAATGAGTGTTTGTGATCATCAGTGATATCCCACGCCATGCTGTCGTTACACCATTTGGTGTCCAGGTCTCTCTAACGGCATTGCTACAGCAATCTGGATGAGAACTTCCACTGCCTTTCTGAAAGCAGCTGCACACCATCTGCAGAAAAATAGTCTGTTACATACTCATCTGGACAGCCGCACTATGGCAGCTCATCATCCTCTCAGCTGCTGTGGAAGAGAACTGCTTACATAGTAGATGAAAATGTGGCACTACTCAAGTGTGGGAGAAGAGATACAGAGAGCAGCAAACACACTCAGAGTTTGCTAAGCTCTGACAGTCCAGAATGATGGGCAAGAGTCCTGGATACCCCTCAATCAAAGCAGGAAAGCCACATACTTCTCTGTAAGACATTACACCACTGTTAATTGAAAGCAAATGCTGCACGCTATGATGCATGCCATCAGTGTCCAAATACTCCCTGTCTCCAAGGTACGGATAACATAAGCTCATCAAAAAAGTCTCTGAGAACCAAATTCCCAAAGCAATTTAAGTTCAGATCAGGACAAAAAGTGTGTTTCAACTAGGCAGTCGTAGTGATGACTCACATCAAAGATTGCTTCCAACACAGTTTCAAAACAGCGACAGGCTTTGTGGTTGTGGCACACGTTGGTGGAACAGCCTGCTTTTAGTAGTGTCAGAAATAGTGCACTGTAAATTAATACTGTGTTTACTGACAGGTACACACACCGAGTGCAGACAGGCAGTGACGCACATTAGCAACTCTTGCAATGGGTTAGTGGGGCCCGTCAGAGCTTGGCAACACTGCTTTTTGATGTTTGTATCAGCAATTTTCTGCTAATTCTTCCCAAAAAATCATTAAAAGGGTCAAGGGCCACTGTCTGCTCTGCAGTCTGTGACTCACTCCAGAAAGCCTGTCTCCTCTTGCTACCTGAAGAACCACCCTGCTCAGAAGGCTTTGAGTATCGACTTCTACAGTATGAAACGTAAATACAGTGACATTTTGAAATATCTTGAAAGGTCCCAGGCCTTACATATCATGTATGTCTGCTACCAAGATGAAAGGTAGAAGCATCCTATTTCAGGGTACTTAGGGAGAATATTCTTGAGCCATGGTGAAATGAAAAAGGAACCGCTGTGATAAACGGAGCTCTCAAACCCTTGGGTCATTAGACCATTACTGGAAATAAGAGAAAAGGAGTGTGGCCAAGAATCAAGAGCTATTAACAGGAGCCATTCCTACGTGCGTTTTGGACGAGAGTTTCTGTCTGAGCATGACTGGTACCTCTCCTGCGTTGCAACAGCATTCTCAGACCCAAATTTCAAGGTGCAAATACGAGACTTGACAGGTCAATTGTTATGAAGTGTTCTTTAACACAGTTCCAGTCCAACTCAGCCTGTTTGATGCTGAGCAACAGAGAGTTTGAGGTCTGAACATGTAGTGTCAAGAGGGGTTGAAACTTCTAAAAACTCTGTTTGTACTTGTGGAAGGTTGAAATTATCCATTTATTTTGATCAAGGAAAGCAGTGGGGTAACTTAAAGAAAGAATACTTGTTTACAGCAGTATAGTGACTTTGGAGCTGATACAGCTGATATCACTACAAACACTGCAGTATACCAAAATCTTTTTTATGTGCTTAATAGTCTGGTTTATGTCAAAGTTGAAAAGCAACAGCATCATATTGTATCTTATATCCACTAATGAGTTTTACTAAGTACCTCACATGTATATCGCAAGTGGGGTGGATCATTTAGTCTGGCTATAAAGTCAAAGCATATTCAAGCACAGAAAACACGCAAGTTCTATTTTTTTGGAGACAAGACAGAGAAGGATAATTTTTTATTTTCTAATCATAAAATTCTCACAAATACGTAAAGGCCATCTTCCCCCTAGTCAATTAGAAAGCTAAACTTAGAAACAACAAAACCTTGCTTCTGTGAAAAGTCACTGGGATTGGAGGCATTTGAAATCTTTCTTCCAGGACTAGGGTTCAGGATTCTTCAAACCATCTTTTAACTGGAAACATGTCTTAGGCAGCTGGTCTTACATGCTGGTAAGGTATTTTGCCTCTGGTATCCATTCATCTTATGCCTATATTAGAGGACCTTTCACAGCCCCTGATGCCGCCTAACTCATCATTCAGGTTTTCCCCCTACCCCGATGCCTCTTACTGTGACAGAAGAAGATGGAATGACTGTAACGTGATTTGTTCTCAGCAAAATCACGTTGGCTGTTGCTTACATTTTTCTGAACGTTCA
Source organism: Sagittarius serpentarius (assembly GCA_034782735.1). NCBI lineage: Eukaryota > Metazoa > Chordata > Aves > Accipitriformes > Sagittariidae > Sagittarius > Sagittarius serpentarius. The sequence continues at coordinate 503,696 of JAVKLA010000028.1, forward strand.
GAACTCTTGATTATGAATTGTTTTATTATTTGGTCTGTTACTGCTCCAGGAACTGAAGCTAAGCTGACCAGTTCTTAATTCCTTAGCCTTTTTCCCAGCCTTTCAAAGAGATGTGCAATGTTTCCCTTTTCTAGCCTGCCAGAACTTTCTACATCTTTCCCAAGTTTTGAGACTATTGGTTAGTTCTCTTAGTATCACTGATTTTTACCCGGCCAGGACAATTTGAAAACACCATACCTACATAAGCCTTCTCTTACCTAGACCAAGTTTGTACACCTTTTTCTTTGCTGTTGGTTTTACTATCATCTGATCACAGTTAAACCTTTTAGGGGGGACTGAAACTAAACAGATCTCACACACTTCTGTTTCCTTGTGCTCTCAGCTGGTAGATCGGAAAAGCAGAGAAGCAAAGTTTTCCCTTTGCCTTTTTGTTACTTTTTTTTCTTACTACCCCTCCTGTCCTTTGCAGTTCTGTTTCATTTCGTGCCATTGAACTTTTTGACTGTTAAGCATATGGGATGGTTGGGCAGCATCAAAAAGAGGATGAGTGGTCAGGAAGGAGTTGGATTAATTTTAATGGAGGAATTGGAGAAAGATGAGTGGAGAACAGAAGTGGACTTCCTTCTCCGTCCAGTTCTACCTCCATGATGGAGAAGAATGCCTCCACTGTCTTGTAGGTACGCAGACATTAGGGTTCAGGTTTGACTATGGGATCATCACATGCAGTTGTGAAGAAAACGAACTGACAATAAGAGAAGTGAGCAGCAAATTGTTATTGCTCATACCTGCTTGGAAGCTTTCTGAGTTAAATACTCTGTGTGTACAACTGTTAGACGGTGAATAGGCTTGTAAGTCGACTAAAACGGAGGGATATAATTATACGCAAGCTGGCACATTTTCAGAATTGCCTGCTTACTTAACGTGTGCAAAATCTGTGTCCCAAACCTAGTTACGTTTTCTCAAATGTGTGGTGGAGTTTGGAACATATGCCTACCGTCAGATATATAATCTTTTGTATGTATAGCGGAGGAATCCCTTTTGCTGTTATAGGTTGGGTTGTGCGTTTGGGGAGTTTGTTCCATAAAGCTAGTGTGGATGCTAGTATCCTTTAAAAGAAGCTAACAGTAAATTCTGCTTATGGGCTGTGATTGTCTGAAGTTGTTTTTCATGTCCAAATAAATGTATTACCTTAAAATGTAGTCTTTTAATGGAATTTGACATAAGTCAAGTGTAGGTACACATTAAGTATAATCTTATTAAAGGAAAATGCTTGGGCTTTTTTGCATAATGTCACGTTATATTAAATTGTGAATTTTTAGTGCATCAGGATGAATGAAACCTCTCTGCATTGAAATTCAGGCCCTGTGAAGGGGTTTGGCAAATTGTTTTGTAATGCAGTTCACAATCAGAAACCACCAGTCCCAGGAGAACTATACTCTTAACTGTAAACAGAGTGTTAATAAAACTAAAATTTGAAAAGATAAATCTGAAGTTAAATTTGAAAAGTTTGCAGTATTGTGTAGTTGTCAAACCATGATGTAGTATCTTGAAACTGCACTTCTTAAGTCAAATACAATGTACATTTTCCAACACTTTTTAAAATGAATTCTTCCTAAATGGGTTTTCCGCAGTGGTTAGCAGTGACTTCTCTGTAAAAAACTGATGTGTAACTTTATACTGAAGACAGTTCAAAATTAAATGCTACTTTTCAAATGTTATTCCAAAATGAATTTGACATGCTTCTTTTTTGTCTTGCTGTCTTGCACAGGTATCATTTTTCTTGTTCATTATTTTTGTGGTGTATACCATGCTGCCCTTCAACATGAGGGACGCTATAGTTGCCAGCGTCTTGACCTCTGCGTCTCATACGATTGTGCTGAGCGTCTGTCTATCAGGTACAGCTGTTGTAAAGGAGCACTTGGTTTGGCAGGTAGGTGCTTTGTGAAATTAATGATTAATTGTGCACTGAATAGCCTGGTGAATGAGCCAGGAGCGCCTCAGTGGGTGCTTGGGGGTATAAACTTATTTCCCTCTTCATTTCTGAATTGCTACAGACTTAACTCACAGGTAGTCACTTGCGAATAACGAGGGTGTCAGTAATGTTACGTCTTGCTGAATCGCACGCTTAAGTGGTAGAATCTACAGCCACATAGTGCTTACCGACGTAAAAACTATCCTTGCTCGAAAAATTATGTGATGCAGCCGTCTTGAGGCGGATGCATGACCGCTCTGGCATGTAGACCACGTTGCTCCCCTCCTCACCTCATTAAAGCCCAACTTCCAAGATCAAGGATTTTTTTCCCGGTATCAGTGCTATCTTTGACTCAAAAAAGCGTTGTTCCTTTGAATACCCCGAGGCCTGCTGGGTTGCAGATCTGTTGTGAAGACGCTGCCCTCTCCCCGCCTGCTGCAGGGCTTGTCCCCCTCCTGTAGCCCTCAGCCCTTTGTAGGAGTTTCACAGCCTCCTCCCGGCCGGGCCCCCTGATGGAAGGGGGCTGGCTGGCTCCAGACTCCGTGACATTTAGGGAACCCATCTGTGTGTGCAGCTGGGCCCTGGCTGGTAACTCAGCTCTGATACTTTCCTACGTGGCATACTGCAGATTAGAAGTTCTTAAAAATCCAAATATTAGGAGGTTTTTTCCTTACTGTTTTGCAGAAGATCTTTTAAATGGTGAAATACTGCGGTTTTTGTTGTAGTACTGTGACAATCCCAGCTGTCGTTGACAGAAGTCTGTATTTTTAAGGAAAAATTTAGATTTCATTTTGAAAAACAAATACGTGGTTTTTTGGGTTTTTTTAATATAGTTATGTCATTTTAGGGAAACAATTATTTTAACTTTTGCATCAAAATGACACTGAAGCTTAAAAGTAAGTATATTTTTGTAAACAAACCAGTAGAACAGGGAAGATAGACATCATGCTAGTTATTGTAATAGCATGAAGAATGAAGCAAACAGTTTCTGCTTACCTTTTAAGTTACCTGACCCTTATTTTGAAGAACATTGTGTCTCAAAAGAGAACTTCGAAATTGCAGTGATTTTACACAAGTCGAGCCTTGTACGTTGTTGTTCGGGAAAATACGATTTGTTTCCAGGTATGGCTGCAGATCTGTGTTGCAGGGAATATTGAAACTGAAGTCCCATAAACAAAATATGTTCCAAGATGTAGTTCTCTGCTGAAATTTTAAATGGTGGGATAAGTGGGTTTGCTTTTCTCTTGCTGATTTGGGTTAGATGTGTGTTTTTTTGCAGAGGTTGCCAAGTTGTGCTGTATGTTAAGCAAGGACCGTGGTCATCTGCAGTCAGTGTAGTATTTTAATAATTCAGTACTAGTTATTGATAATTGTAGTGGAGTAAATCAGGGAGAATGTTATCCTTGGTTTTGTGTCAACCTATGGCTTTTATTCTGGGCATAGATATGCTGCTGAAACAGTATTAATGTTAGCCGCTCCTTCCCTAAAAGCGTTTTGGGTTGAAGCTGCTGTTTGCAGAATTTATTTATTTTTCCTGCCTATCTTTCTGGGCCATTAAAATTCAGTATATCTAAACCAGATGTTACATTTTTAGACACATCATGTGCCAGAATCAAAAGAAACAAATCATGGGCTGTGCTGTACAATTAGTGTCTTTCATCTCGTCTCTAACTTCCTGTTTCATTCGGAAAGAGTGGAAGTCTTTGAGCAATGGGTAAATTTGTTTAGAGTATTTAATTTCCAGCATGTTATTAATTTTCTGTTCTCTCTTTGTGAAATGTATTAAATGTTCTGACTCGTTTGGCAGTTACTGAAAGTACTGAGTGCCCTCCGTTCTTCTGAACGTGCGGAAGGGGCTGACTGCCGCTGTCACGGCTCGTTTGCCCTCTGTGCACTTTTAGGTTACTGCTGTTTATACTTTGGAGTGTAAGCAAAAAAATGTTTGTTTTGTGTTCTCTGCTTTTGGAAATGGAGACCACAAATAAAGGATTAGATTAGAGATACTGATTACTCTAAAAAGAGAAATAACATTTGTTGATGATATACCTCCAGTTGGTACAGGACAAGTGTGTGACCTTAACAACAACAACAACAACAACAGCAAAGAGCTGGGGTGTAGTTGTTTAAAAGGACCATGCTGTTGAATGGGTTGGGGGGTTTTTGGGGTTTGTTT
>JAVKLA010000028.1:519237-554859 GCA_034782735.1 Sagittarius serpentarius
GCTCTCACGCCTGTCAAGTCCCTATGGATGGCATCCCTTCCCCCTCGCGTGTCGACCGCACCACACAGCTTGGTGTTGTGGACACGCTTGCTGAGGGTGCACTCTATCCCACTGTTCCACGTCCCCAGCAAAGATGTTAAACAGCGCTGGTCCCGGTACCAACCCCAGAGGAACGCCACTCATCACTGGTCTGCACTTGGGTATCGAGCCGTTGACCACAACTCTTTGAGTGTGACCGTCCAGCCAATTCCCTATCCATCGAGTTGTCCATCCATCAAATCTGTGTCTCTCCAATTTGGAGACAAGGATGTTGTGCGGGACAGTGTCAAATGCTTCGCACAAGTCCAGGTAGATGATGTCCGTTGCTCTTGCCTTATCCACCAATGCTGTACGCCCATCATAGAAGGCCATCACATTTGTCAGGCATGGTTTGCCCTTTGTGAAGCCGTGTTGGCTGTCACAAGACACCTCCTTATTTTCCATGTGCCTTAGCATTGTTTCCAGGAGGATCCACTCCGTGATCTTGCCGGGCACAGAGGTGAGACTGACTGGCCTGTAGTTCCCGAGGACTTCCTTTTTTCTCTTTTTAAAAACGGGGGTTACGTTTCCCCTTTTCCAGTCAGTGGGAACTTCCCTGGACTGCCACAGCATCTCAAATATGATGGATAGTGGCTTAGCCACTTCATCCACCAGTTCCCTCAGGACCCGCGGATGCCTCTCATCAGGTCCCGTGGACTTGTGCACCTTCAGGTTCCTTAGATGGTCTCGAATCTGATCTTCTCCTACAGCGGGCAGTTCATTCTCCCAGTCCCTGCCTTTGCCTTCTGCGACTTGGGCGGTGTGGCTGGAGCAGTTGCCGGTGAAGACTGAGGCAGAGAAGTTGTTGAGTACCTCAGCCTTCTCCATGACAGAGCATTTTTGGATTGCACAAGGCTTACTATGAGATGTTTAGGGGAGGAACCAAAGGTGAAGGAAGGGAGGGATCATAGTGGTTTGGGGGAGGAACAGGTGTGGGAAAATAGAGGGATACGGTGATAAAAGGGGTTGATCGTGTGTTAACAGGCTGCTGGTCAGTACAGTTATCTGGCCATGCCCTGCGCCTGACCCACGCTGTCTGTTCTGTCTTCTTCTCAACCTCCATTTCTAACTAGATGAAGGGACACACGTATTCTGTGTGCAAGTGCGTGTATCTGTGTCGGGGGAGACCACGGAGCGGAGCCCGTGGGTCCCAGGGTCCCAGGTGTCTGTGGCGGAGCAGCTGGAGGGACTGGAGGGGTCTAAGTACCAGTGACACGGCAAGGGGCCATGGGTCTGAAGGGCCGGCGGGCAGGGGCAGCTGGAGAGGCTGTAACGCGTAGGTGGTTTGTGGGTGCGTATCCCAGCGTGTGTGATCACTGGTCAGGCCAGAGTAGCTGGTGAGTGGGAGATGAGGCCGTGAGCTTGGGCCGGGTACTGCAGAGGCTAGAGGCTGTGTGGCTTGGCTGCTGGAGGAAGCAGGCAATCCCGGCTGGACTGGAGAGAGAGCGGTGTGGGCGGGTGGGTGCTCCAGGGGCCAGCCGCTGAACAGACCTGGGATCTACGGCCAGTGGCCGTAGGGGTACGTAGTGTATCTACGTATGTATTTTGCGCTAAATCGCTTTCACTTTGGTCGGCCAGAGCGGGGAGGCGGATCGGGATGTCGGTGCAGCTCGTGTTTGCCCGAGCGCTGTGTTTGGGGCCTGTGTTGATCCGTGTGGCTGGCTATGGGTATGTGTATATATGCATTGCATGTACGTGTGCCCGTACGCTTCGCAACTGGACGGATGTGGGGATGTGGTGCTGCAGCAGCTTTGCCTCTGTCAGGCTACAAGGTTCAGCAACCTCCAGTGGAAACCGGAGCCGTATATTTTCAAATAGCATTCATATATTTTTAAACAGAGTTATGGCTTTCGTGTAAGAAGTGGTTTTCTTGTTGATCTTGATGAAGAGTTATCTTTAATATCTTTACACATGAATGATTCGGATGTCTTGCACTCTCTTTTCGTCACTTAACAAAACTAAGTCACAGAATTATTTCCTGCCTAAATAAATCAGTATAACCACGTGTGCTATGTAAATAAAACCATATGCTGCTTCTTGAAAATTGCAGGCAATTGTTTCTTTTATTAGTGTGCTTGTGATCTTTTTACATCTGCAGAAATCTCCAGAGAAGGGATTCTGCTCTTTGGCACTACTTGAGGTGACATATGCTCACATAACATGGGGACAGTTCCTCCTCTGGGCATCCCTTCTCTCCGTATTCACACGCGAGACGTGCGAAGCCCTGAGCCCATAAGCCATGGTCATCATGAGAAACATTAAACTTTGGTATTTCCTTCTGGGAGTTGCAGGCATATGTATTGCGTGACGAGGTAACTGATTCTTCACTATACATTTGCTGATCGGTGTCAGACTTGCAGGCAACCACAACAGTTCCAGAGCCGTAAAGAATGCGAGTAAGCGTGAAAACGGTGCTCCATAATGAGTGGACTGATAGGGAACCTGACAGCGAAGGACCTGACTGCGGCAGGCAGTCCTTGGGGGGTGCAGAGAGAAGGGACACTCTGTGTGTTGAGGGAAAGGTTTTTCTTAACGCAAACTGCCAGAGCAGCCGGCTCTGGCCCTCGAGAGACGCTGAGCACCCATTCGGGTGGTGGCGTACATTTGTTTTTTCTCTTCACGAGCACTGAAAGAAACGTAAAGATAAAGAGTAGAGGTGAGCCCAGAGTGTTAGAGTAAAGCCAGAAAGGTTGTTACAGTTTTTTCAGAAACAGATTGAACTAATAAAGCTTCTGAAAAGGGATGTACAGTAATGAATGCTCTTTCCATCCCTAAAATGTCCGTCAGAGTTCCTTCCATTCTCATTGAAAAGTGGTAAGACCTGTTATTAGTTAGTTTGTGACAACAGTAGCAGGAAGGTAGTGGTGTCCACATTCTCATTAATGCTAGGCATAATTTGGATGATTTGGTGTGAGGCATAACAGGGTACCTTAGAGCCCGAGGAGCTAAGAGGTAGAGCAAGAGTTGGAAAGTCTATGGTTGCTTGCCTTGGCACTTACCTGCTTCAGGGTGATGCTCCTCTGTATCTGCGATGCTCTTTTGCAGTTGAAGTGTGTGCAGTTAAATTGCCTTCTTTTGCACTACGGAAAGAAAAATGAATCCTGCCTTCTTAAAAACTAGGACAGTTGGCCTTGGTGTTGATAGCTCTGAAAGTGGTACCCTTAGGTTCATATTGACTATGAACTAGCAAAAGTCAGAAGCCTGCCGTTTTATTTTAGCCTTCTGAATGCAAAGTTTTCCTTCTACATTGCTGAAAGTTTTCTCCCATGATTTATTTCTTCTTTCTACTTCCCTCACGCCCAGGTTTGTAGTCCATTTTTGCTTATTTCTTACTTCCTATTTCTTACAAACCTGTTCCTTACTTCTTTTTCTTATCTAGCTGGGCCTTTTAAATATTTTTATTTAGGGATTTTTTTTTTCATCCTTCAGTATACTGCATCTTGCTTAACAGCCTCTTGTGCCAGAGAGTTCAGCAGTTTAACTGCAGAGTGAGAACCATCGTTTGCTTGTCATCTGTTTGAGTCCCCTAAATTCTTACACTGGAGAAGGCTGAACAGTTGATCTCAGTTCACCCTCTCCAGGCCATTTATGATTTTGTAAACCTCTGTCACACCTCCCCTATCCTCTCTTTCCCAGGCTGAAGAATTGGGAATTATTTATCTTCCCTTATTTAGAATCCATTCTATACCTTTGATCTTCCCTATTGCCTTTCTCTGATCTGAAAGGAGCTTTCCCTTACACAATACGAAAGCACAGTCTGTAAGACAGAAAATCCATTGATACTTCATAGCACACTTGTTAGTAAGGAAGTAGGTCATTGTAAATTCTGATGACCCTGAATAAAGAGAAGAAAAATGATGCGCCTGATCCTCAAGGCAAGCACAAATTAGCTGAAAAGTTACTAGTGAAGGAAATGAAAAATCTGTGACCTGACCCATGCAGTTTTGAGGTGAAGACTTAGAATACGTTGGTTAACAAAATGCACGTGATTCTGTGGTTTGTGGAAGAGGCTCAGAAGAATTGTTATGCATTTATTAGAGTGAAGTAAGAGAAATAAATATGTTCGCTTTTCATGTCAGAAGTTAAAATGTTGAGGTCTGCTTGTAGTAAAAATAAGTCTGAAGGAGAAAAGAGTGACTGTGATTATACTGCGTTACACTAAAACAAGAGCAGTTAGGATTGTTTCTGCAGAGCTGTTGCTTATTAGTTTATGCTTATTAAATTATTATTATTATTACTACTAATAATAATAATTTTTATCATCATCATCATCATTTGAACAGTGCCAATTTAAGGGTCGGGAAGCTGAATCTTCAAAAAAGAAATAATGCTTCTATACCCATATTATTTGGGATGTGGGAAATGAAAATCTGTATTTAGGAGCAGGCAAGTAATCCTTCCTAGACTAGGAGGAATAATGTGATATTCTTGTTTTTTTCTAAGGTAACTGTATTCCTCTTTAAAAAAAACGTATCCACCAAAAAGACATCTAAATGGGCATGAATTCAAAACAAGAAAAACTGCAGTGTATCTGAATGATAATGCAACTACTGTCTCATTAACTGGATGGCAGAAGAAGGCAATGATAATTGTGTAACTGCTGATAAGAGAATTTTCAGGCTGCATTATGTATGTTGTGCCTTATCCTGACAAATTCAGCTCACAAAAGAGCAATAAGTGGTGTCTCAAAGGGGTGTTATGTTTCAGATATTAGAGTCGTCCCTTAACAAGTGTCCAAGGCGTGGATCAAAGTGGGACTGCAGCGTGTATGGCTTGTTCCTCATACATATTTCCTTGAACTCAGACTTGCAGTTCTGTTCATATTATGGATACCAGACAGTTCACAGTATTTTTCAGATAAAATTCATGGTATGTTCTGTGGTATTCAACATTTTAGCAGTGATGAAAAGTTTCCCATTGTATGAGGTCTTGACAGCATTAGCGTAGGTATATGTGCAAAATTATGCACCTATATATACAAAATATATAATATATGTATAAATATATTTAATATAGATAAATATGTATGTTTTTCCCTCTTCCTACAGACGTAATTTTACTAGCAAATCAAAGGCTCTGGACTATACTGTTGTGTGTTCAGCTGTGGTTAGCGAGGTTTTTTGGTTAGGTTTGTGTGTAAGTACCGTCGGTTTTAGTTCAGAGAGTCCAGCTGGAATTAAGCCCATCCGAATATCACAGGACCCTTTTAGAAATCTGAATCCAAGTATAGAAGTCTTCTTTCCGTGCATTGTGTTTCTTCATCGACTTCATGCACTTTGCCATGAGGTGAGCAACAGGCCATCAGGTTTGATTACTCATAGCTTAAAACATAGACCTCCTGAGGAATGCAACATTGCCTCTGAGAGTCAGGCTATCTGGAGGGGCAGGGTGGGCTTAGAGGAGCAAGTAACATATATACCTCCTGCATACACCGAGAGTGTCGATGTTCCGTTTTCTTTTACTGCCATTTACAGCACTCTAGGGTGGGGGAGGTCGCAGAGGTGAGGGACAGGGCTAAACCCTACTACACATGGAAGAATAACCATTTCTTTTTAAAACCCTAGATATTTTTAATAGTTGGTAAGTCTCCTGCACTCTTACATTTGCGTAAGTAAGCTTTTGGAAAGAACAGCGAGTACGATTAATACTCTATTGCGAGGCAGCTCTGCCTGTTCTGTTGTTCTGGGTGGTTTTGTTTTCCCCTTTCCTTATAGTGTCGTAGAGAATCAAAAGACATACAACAGAAGTTAATTCTCTTCAGCTTTTTAAGAAGTTTGTTGAGCTGGATAAAAAAAAAAAATCCAGAGCTGTATTCAGTTACATAACTGTTTTAAACTTCTGTGTTTTCTAAAGATAGAGCAGGGATAACATTTCATCAGTGCCCAAGTGCCATGGTACATAGCTTTGGGATTCAGGTAAGCCAACCTGCATCTCTGGCTTTGTCTCTTGAAGTCCTCTTGATTTATTTGAAGTCCTTTGACGTACCATCCTTCTGCTATATGCCTCCGTTTCTTCCATTTCCTTATTGGTCAAATGCTGATTTTAATTTGCCTTCATACAGTTTGACCTCAAACATACTATATAATATTTGTAACATGCTATAGTACTTTATTTTGAGGAAGATTATTGCAAAGGAAAAACTCAGATCTGGAGTGGAAAAGAACACCTTGTATTTGGCCGTATTCTTGTCTACTCTCAAGAGATCTGATGAATATCATTATTATGTGCTATTTTAAGATCTTCTATGCGGTACATAAAAAAATCATCCTGCTTTCTTAAAATTTTCTAAAAATCAATATAACTTAATGGGTTTCCTTATTGTGATTGTGTTTGTTGTCTCACTGTGGGGAATTTAATTACTTTTCACCTGGAACAGGAGGTGCATTGTATCATCGGTATGAGCCTGGAAATTATTACAACCCTTACTTGTCCAGGGCCAGAAAGTGCCTTAGGCTCTGAAGTATGCTGATCAAGCAGAAGTAAAGGCCAATGTGTAGATTGCAAAGCCAGAGGGAGCTGCGAGAATCATCTGGTGCCATAGGTTATAGTCTCGTGTAGCTTCACGGAATCAGTTTTCATTTGCACTTTAGCAGTGGCTGCCCCACTCTGAATCTTGGCCTGCCTTGGGCCCACAGGAGTTCCTGTGGCCCACCATCCGTCTTTGTTCGTGTTTAAAATACCGTAAAGCCCGGCTGGTTGCACAGACTGGCCCTGACCATCTTCCTGTAACTCTGCAGGACCACCGTAGCAAATGGAGAACACTTCAGTAGCCCTCTTGCCACGGCTGTGAAAACAAGGAGCTCCCCTGCAACGGGCCCCAGGAAGCCCGTCCCGTAGTGGCTGGGCCGGGGCTGGCGTGCTAAGCAGAGCAAGCCCTGGTGGGTCTTGGAAGACCCGCGAGAGGCTGGGGCTTCTCTGCCGCGTGAGCTGCATCTCCGTGGCCGTAACTTTGAGAGGGGGAGTAGCTTCGCTGGCGTACTCAAAGGCAAGGCAAGGCAAGGCGTGGGTTCCCCATGGTCGGGACTGCTTCCTGAGGTGCATCCACACTCCAGGAGGGACTGCCAGAAGGAAACAGGATGAGGTGAGTCGGAGTAGAAGAGTGTCCCGCGTCGCTCCCTGCCTGACGTGACTGAAGTGCAAATAGGCTATTTCAGTGTAAATGACCTGCGACCAAATTTTCAAAGATATTTGTGTGCCTAAAAGCCGCTTACGAACATTGTATAAAGTGCTTTGATTTCCACGGGAGTTAGGTACAGAGCGCCTGCTTGCCTTGCAGTCAACTGCGAAGTTTTAGGAGCTAGGGCCGGGGGCAGACAACCACCTGCGTGGGCCTTTTGGTCTGAAGACTGACACAAGAAGAGGCTATTGGGGCTCTGAATAGAGATGTACATAGATATGATTGATAACCAGGGGAAAAAAGAGTAAGAAACAATCTTAGGCAGCCACTCATGGGTGTTGCTCAGATCAATATTATGTTCCTCACCTGACAATGCTCATGAAGGTTTTTGGCTCCCCTGCCGTGCAGTAAGTGTTGATAGTGATTGCCTTTGACAACCTTTGAAGCAGCACAGGAAGAAGAAAAGCAAAATCTGTTTCTGATCGTCTGTGATGGAGCTTCCAAAGAGCCTTTCTGTATCTACTTTGACACCGCCATACCCACGCTTTAAAATCCAGACTGATTTGTTTCTCTTAACATAGAGGAGACTCGGTTCTGTCATGTGAATGGATTTTCCCATCAGAATTAAGGTTTGGGCACGTTTGCCGTGATCTAGGTCATGCTGACCTTAATTAAAGACCAAATCCCCATGTGTCAGGTAACGTCACACACTATTTTGATAGTCCCCTGCTGCAGTAGTTCCTCAAAAAACTGGCAACTGAGCACAGCGCAGGCAAGCGAAAAGCCATGCAGTTAACTTGTTTCCAAAACATCTTTATTCAGATGTGATTTAACTTTCCTCAGTTACGGGAACATTTCCCATGACTTGATAGAAGTTCCTGTAACTGCCATAAACACGCTAGATGGGAGACAAATCTGGAGTATTTCCTTTGTTTGTTTATTTTTAGCAGCAGTAACAGGCATGTCTCATCTGAAACGCGGCACCTGAAACTTAGTCGCCTGCCACCTGCTCTCTCCCCCTTGTGCTTTTTCCCTGCAGTTCCCGTGTTACGAGCTGTTTTGTGCAGCCTGTAGTTTCCTCCTTGCCCGGGGAGCCACTCGGGCCGGGGCCGGGGCCGGGGCCAGGGCAGGCGGCCGGGGCTCACCGGAGCAGAGGAGTGCGCTCCGTCCTCGCGGGGCTCTGCCGTCGGCCGCTCCCGCGCCCGGCCGGCCCGCGGGCACCCGTCACGGCGGGCAGAGCAAGGTGGCTGACGGCTCTCTGCCTTGCTAATTTTATTCTGCTTTTCCTGTCGTGGAGGTAAGGTCATGAATTCTCCTTGAAAAATAAGGACCTGGGGAGAAAAGAGGTGGTGTGATGGCGGGTGGGATATAGTATTTTTGATGTTTCAAATATCAAGCTATTAGAACAAGCTGACAATATCAAATGTGGAGGGCATAACAACGATTTATGTGCCACAGAGTACTACTTTGGGAGACATTTAGAATCCAGGGTTCATCTTACAGCCATGTCTATAACTATAAGGCATTTTCTTAAACATGTCTGTGACAGTCTTGCTGTTTTTAAAACCACCTTGGTCAGCACCATGTTTCAATCTGAGTCTTTAAGACAGTTGATTTACTTTCAGTATTTCTCCCAAGTATGAGTAATATAGAAGCTAATATAATGAACAAAATAGTTTCTGTATTTTAAAATTTCTTACATTTTCTTCTACCGTAAGGTAGTTTCTCAATAATTCTAACAAATTTTTTCTCTGCCTTTGTTCTGTGTATTGAATTGCACTGATCTTTGTATTCCCTTTGTACTTAATTACCTATCTGATACTAGTCTCTAGTTGTGGTAGGAGACTAATCTTTTCTTTCGTCCATAACGGACATTTTCAATGGACCTCCAACTGCTCTGCTATAGTTTGTTTATTTTTAGATGTGTTTTTAACCACATGAAATTATAATGTGTTGGGTTGTGAGGTGGATCATTATTTTTTTAATTTTTGTTTGAGTTGACTACTGGTGGTGGTTTGGATTTATCCACTGAGCATTTTCAAACTGACTATAAGCATGTCGCTTGTGATGAGCTCTATACTGAATATCAAATTAATGTTGAAAGACTGGTAGAGGATCATTTAAATATCAGATTAATATTGCCTACAATATAAAGTAGCAGGCAAGCATACAAAGAACTTATGAAAGAACAGACTGCTGAATAAAAGTTCATTAGACCCAGCTAGATCTTTTTTGAGATGCTTTTAGAATCAATTTTAATTCGCTTTTAATGCATAGTCATTAAATATATTAATGAACTGTTCTATCTCTGTTTTTATTTCTTTACTAGTTTAATTCCTGCTAAGCTCTTTGTTTGATTATTCTTTCATTAGTGTGGCATTTGTTTTTTTTAAAAAAATCTTGTTTCAAGCTCCATTCATTTAATCATTTATTGAACACATACAGCAATTGTTCACTGGCGAGAAATGTTGAAAGCATGCTAGTAAAACTTGCAGTGTTTTAAAAGCATGGAGGGATTTACGATGTCTTTTTCAGCTAGGTTTGACTTGGTTTTTACAATCTGAGTAGGCCAGTGTTTGGCTCCCTCTCTTCTGATATTTAATAGGCGTGTGCCCATCACAAACACCAGATAATGTCATTTCCCTGCCTGTAGTCTGCAGCTATCACTGCTCTTGGAACCCAGCTAGTCTAGCTCCCTTTAAAACGTACCTGACATCCCTTATTTTTACCCACTGAATGCCTGGATTAGCTGTGGAGAAAGCAAACCATAGAAGTACTTCCTTTAGTAGCAGTGCAGCTTTGACACTGTGTGTGGACAAAGAGAATTTTACTCCAGGCTTACTTTCCAGAGTCTTACAGTTCTTTTTGCAGGGCGGGAAGGTGACACAAAGCTGAAGTGACCTGCTTGGGAAAGTGACTGCATGGTGTCCACGTATACTTCAAATGCAGTTTTGCTACCTCAGTTCTACCTCCATTTGGAAGACAACAATTAGGATTTTCTGCCTCCGAAAAAATTCTGGAGATAAACACTTTAAAGATGAGGAGCTTTCAGGTATCACAGCGAAAACAAGACAAAAGTAGTTTTCTAGACTTTTGTAGCATTTTGCATTACTCTATAAAAAGATCCTTTTGAGCTTTAAATACAGGAAATTCCGAGGAAGAAGGATTTAACTTTGTGGCATTGGAGTTTGGTACAGTCCCAACGTACTTGGCGCACAACCGCTGCACCTACTCCATCACATCGCTGCTTTTGGTGGGCAAGAGGAGTGTAACTAACTCGAGAGGCCAGTTTTGAATTCCTCTGGTTGCTCAGCAGAGTTTTGCTGTCCCGCAGCGCGAGAGCAGCGCGGGGCACAAACCTGGGGGAGTGCCGTTTGCCCAGCCGTACTTCTGTCGAAGCTGGCCGATACCTCGGACCCGTGCGTTCTCATTAGCCTGGCGCCGGGCGTGGTTATTTCCTCAGCGCTGCGGCGCGTGCGGGCGCGTGCGAGGCTGTATCTGCCGTTCTTTGGGCTGAGGTGCTGCAGGCTGCCCTCGGCCCTCGGGTGAGCTACCCTGCGCGCCCGCTGTGGAAGAGCTTGCCCCAGCTGAAGAGCAGCCTGGTCACCAGCCGCGCTGGTCTGGAGACGAGCAGGGAGCAGGGAGAGCAGCCTCACCAAGCCTGAGCAAAGCTCTGTCTAGCGATCCTGTCAGCAGCACAGCGGCGGAATGGCTAGGGAAAAATACATACAAAATGAACAATGTAAGAATATTAGAATTGTTTCCACGCCTGCTCTCCCAGCTCCCAGCAGTTCCTAGGGGAGAGGTAGTATCTTTGTATTCAATAAAAGGTGTTCAGTTACTCTTCGCTGAGTTTTCCCGTTGACTCACAGTGAATATAAACTTCTGCTTCCTCAGCATCGCACGCCGAGGAACCGCACCTTCCGTCTGTCCTGTGTGCCCCTTTCATTGGGGAACCTCTAGACCTTTTACTGTGGGACCAGTGACCAGGCAGTCCCTGCGCACTCTGAGCTCTGTCCTTCGTAACCTTCCCACAATATTGTCCTTTTCCAAGCTGAAAGGTACTCCTCACGGCTCTTCTCCCCACACCCTTTTTCTCGTGTTCCACCCCTTTTGAGAGGGGTAGGCCGCTGCTGTGCGTAATACTCGAGGTACGGTCATGCATATTCGGCTGACTGCTACCAGCTACGTAAAGCCTGGGTAGTTTCCAGTATGGCAGTAGTGGGACTCGGGCTAAGCTCTGCTCCTGACCCGGGAGTAACTCTGCTGTAGGGGAGTCTTTGGTACACCTCAGACTACATTGCCTCAAAAGAAAAGTGGCTGAGCATGGTGTACAGCTGCGGCTCTGTCCCAGAGAGGGTAAGAGCATCCCAGCACGTTCTCTGTGACGTCCCAGAGGACAGCGGAGAGGAGAACTGCGGGGAGAGGAGTGGTAACAGGGCTGGGAGTTGCCTGCGCTGGCGCCGGCGGTGCGGCTCGGGAAGGGCTGCTGACACGTAGTGCTGTAGTGTGCTGGCAGTGATAAATGACCGCTGCTGTACTGCTGGGCTTTGTGTCCTTGGTCAAAGAGGTTCATTTTCTCAGGCTTTGAACTTTGGGTTTTGGTCTGGCCGTTCTGTGGTCAGCCATTTGCCGTACGGACCCGCCTCGACAGGGCACGTAGTACGGTTTGTAACGCACCGCTGTCTCTCAGCTGTCAGTCGTGCTCAGTAGTTGCAGGCTGTGCAACTCATTTGTAGGTTCTGTCCTTTAGTATATGGCAGCGCAGCTCATTGTTTGCTAAAATGATGTTTTCTTTAAGCCTTTACCAAACTAATGAAGTAGTGCTTTTTAAGCAGGATGTGTTTTGATGAAGATGAAACAACCATCAATCGTAAATGACTACTTTATATGTGATTTGCTTCTTAGGATTTTAGGGTTTCTTCACAGCAGTATTAGCTGTTTGATCATTAAAAAATATTTAGGATTAGACAGGTATATTGTTTTTTGGTAGTTTTAGAATTTTCTCTTTTCTGATTTTAAATAGGTTATTTGTTTTCCCAAACTAAACGTAGCTTTTATAATGTCTAAATATATTTTTATATATAGTAACATTTTCCCTGTTGTTTGCAAACATAAGTTACTGCAGTTGCATGGAAATTAGTGAAAGATTTGATGACTGTATTACTGATTTTGTGTCACTTGTTAAAAAAAATTATTTCAGCGTATTTTGTAATTCGACCCTCTTGGGGGAGTAAGTCTGAAAGTACAAAAATCAACTTTCTTAGTAGTTTGCACTGTTGTTAGTCAAAACTCCAGTTTGCTGAAGTTCCCGGTCTTATATCGTCTGTGCAGTTTAGAAGATGAGCTTATACTTGGTAGTATTTCATGTGACAGTTTATATAAACTTCTGGATTTTTACCAACATAGGGGTATGTAATGAAATCTTTATTTTGCTTACGTATGCTGAAGCTAAAATTTATGCTTACCTTTTAGTACAGTAAAATTATTTATTGTACAAGTTGATGCACAGGTATAACTTGTAACTCATCAAAGCATATATGAAAGCAATGATTGAAGCCCAAGTTTGGGGACATTGGTGAATTCTAGAAATGATGATATAGAGGCGACTCGTAAGCATTAATCCACGTGAAATGCTCCTGGTGTAGAATTACAGTAACTGGAAATGACGTTTTTAAAAACTATTAATGCCTCAATGCACATTTATTCAGTAATTAAAAGATACTTGCATGGAATGTGGATGAAACTTGGTGCGTTAATTGGCCGGAATGTTCCTGCTGATGTACCTACACTACGGAAAGTGAACAGATACTGTTCACATTACGTCCTATCCCTGACTTAGTATGCTCTTTTAATGTGTAGCAAATAGAAACACATCTGACGAATTCGCTCTTCCCTGTCATTGTTTGTTTATGAAGCAGTGGTTATGTTTTCAATACTGAATCCAATGAAATTGCTTGAAATTCTTGAAGGCAGTGAACTGAAATTCTTAGGTGAATCGTATTCCTTTAACGAAAATGGAGTGAATTGCATTGCATTTCTTTTCAGAGTAGCGTGTGAAGTGGTTATACTGCCAGCGCAACGCTGCGTCTGAGTCCTAGTACAAAATGGTACAAGAAGCAGCTGCAACTCTCTGAAAATTATCGTTCAAAGATCCTACAACGTTTTTCTTGCGGACAGTCAAAATCAGTTGTCCTCGTCATGCTGGCTCGTGGCTTTCTTCAGAAGCTCCGTGGCGCTCGGCTTAGGGCTCAGGAAGGCCTGAGCTCTTTGAAAGGGAGCAGACGGAGAAGGGACAAGGCAGCAGAGAGGGGACAAGGCAGCAGGGCTGGGGCCTCGCTGCCCAGATCCCAGTCCTACAGCACCTGAGCAAGGCAAGCCCAGAGATCGTAACCAGGTTCAACCAAGAGTCAGGTTCATAAGGCAGACTCATGGCAAGGTCAAGCCAGCAAGTCCATCCGTAGGTCAGGATCACGTCCAGCAATTGCTGGGCACATCCACGGTGACAAGGCAGGGCTGAGATCGAGTCAGTCTGCAGGTCGAGGTCCAGATCAAGGGTGTCTGTGGTTAGCTGGAGACCAGCATTCCTCCGACACAGCTCAGGCAGGAGCTAAAGGCCCTAGGTTATGCTTAAATAGAGCTCCCCGGCCTGTGGATGTAGGTGGAAGCCCCAGGTGAGGCTGCTAAGGGCTGTTAGGGTTTATGAGTGTGCTCAAGGCCCTGGCACATCCACCACCCTCTCCTCATCCACAAAGCCCGCCGTTTAATCACATGAGGCTGTCACGTTGTTCAGGCATGATTTCCCCTTTATTAACTCCGTGCTGGCTAATCCCATACTACTCCACAGGGTTGGAAGTGGCTTCTAGGAGGATGTGCACTGTTCAGCTGCCCAGGGTTCAAGGTGAAGTTTTCTTCCTTGAAGATAGGAGTGACATTTACTTTCTTCCAGATCTCAAGAACCTCCCCGATGACCATGAGCTTTCAAAGATAATTGAGAGTGGCCTTGTAGTGATAGCAGCAAGCTCTCTTAGCTCTTGTGGTTGCATCCCATCTCATGTCCTTGAATTGGATTTCACCTGGAGCTCTGCTGAGGTCTCTGACAACCGAACGAGAAAACAGTATGCTGGATCTTTTGCATCGGAGACCATCTCCAGGCATTCTGATTTAGGAAAGACAAAGAAAAATCTATTGATCTGGATTGTGTGGTATGCAGCTGTGGAGAGAATATAAATCAAAAGACAGTTTTTGATGTGAAAATGGCAGATAGCTGTTGGAAAAAAACCCATTTTGTTAACAAAAGAGAACCGCATTCATCCCTGATACAACATTGCTGATTTTTGTTGTGGTGGTGTTGTAGGTAAGACATTGGGTCAGAATGCTTCTCTGGTTTCAGAACTAATGAAATTCCTTTTCTGTGGTAAACTCTTGTTAGCAAAGAGAGCACTTCCATTTTATTACCTTCTTCCTTTAGGATAAAGTTAGACACTAGAAGACATTTTCGTATTAACTGAGAGGCTGTAGCTTCCCAAAGCAGAATGGGATGAAAGAGAGAATGTTGAGATTTTGTTGGAGGAAAAAAACCCACTGGGCCTCTGTAGCAGTGCTTGCACACTTTGTGGGCACTGCCTTGCTGTGTTTTCTGCAAACATTCTTCTGTTATTTGGCAGGCAGGCAGTATGTTCAGCACAGCGCTTACTATAGAAACGTCTATACACGTTTTTTAAGTGCAGTGGGGATACATCTGCCCTGAGCCACACAGGCGATGTTGGCAGCTCCACAAAACACCAAAAAAAAAAAAAAAAAAGGCCTACAGCTGTTCTCTTTGTCAGCCTATAAAGCAGTTTTGATGAAGATTCTTTCAGAGTAGGAACAGAACAAGAGTAACAAATACCTATTTTCTGTCAAGCATAAATTTCTTTTCTATTCATTGATATTCTACTTTGCATCTGGGTCTGTTTGCCTTGCTGAAGATGGTTGCCTCATGCACAACTTGTGCCTCTGCTGGCACTGATTCAGGGTTCCAGGACTGGTTCAGCCTCTCAAACTTCTTTTCAGTGCTGCCCAGCTAGCATCTCTAATAGCCATTACTCTTGCTGCTGCTTGCTTTTACGGAGGAGTGCCTTGTAAAGGACCACTTTGAAGCAATGCACTGTCCACTTTTGTGTTACCTCCACGGACACTATCTACACTACCTGCACACTGCAAACTTGGATATCTTTCTTCTACTACAGAAGTGGACAAGTGGAGATGGAGGAAGATGAAGAAATCTGTAGGAAGACAAAAGAAATTTACAATTTTGAATGAGTACGCAACAGCAAAGCAAAGAAACCCTGGAGCAACCAACTAAAAAGTCTTTAAAAAAGTGACTGAATTAAGGAGCGCTAGCGAAACCCGAAACAGGGATTTTTAAGCCTTGACCAGAGAAAGCAAAGTTCCTTACTCATTACAATCCTCTTCTGGCACTTTAAGCCATTACTCATTTTGTCCCTCTTCTGGCATTTGAAGCAAGTGTTGGGGTGTCTTCTACCTGTCCTGGTGTGTGACCCTGAGGTGAAGCTCCCCTCATGCTGGCTTAGGGCTGGTGTTTAAAGAGCTCTCCTGTGAGCTGCCGGTCATACTCTTTCTCATGCTTTGCTTCAAGAAGTCCTGATGGCAGCGGCCAAACCTGTCCTCGTGCTCTTGCAGAAGCCAGACCTACTGGTGTTGCTCATCTAACTGGCCATTCAGAGACTGGAGTTTACCTCGTAAATCCCACCTGGTCATTCTGAAGTCTTCTGTTACCGTGTCCATAGCTGTTTGCCATGGAGCCTGTTGTTTGGAGTCTTGAGGCAGTCTTGGAAGATGTTAAGCAGACATATGCGTAGAAACAAAAGGGAGAAAGCATGTCAGTTTTTGTTAGGATCTGGCAACACATAGTGCACTGAATTAGCCACCGTTCTGGCCTCCTGTGGCACCGGTACCCAAATACGAAGTTCTTCCGCTTCGTGCGTGGGTATCTAAGCTGTCTCAGAAGGCTGCTTGGTGAGAAGTTTTGTGCAGAGTGATGAACTTGTGCTGGAGTGAACTGGGGAGAGATGGAAGGGCTGAGGTCAGCCTGTGTTTTCTTCAGCGCGTTGTAGCGGTGTCTAACGCGCGCTGGGAGTGGGGAAGGAAAGGCGTCCGTTTGTGCGCTCTTCGAGAGCCCCTGGGTAACTGCCGATTCCTAGCTGCAATTTTGTCGCCTCCTGAAAGAGGAGAGTAGACTGAAAACCTTTTTCTGCAGAAGGTGGTGAATAGTGAGGTAGCAGAGTTTGCTGGTCAGATTGGGATATTCAAAGCAGAGCTAACGAGTGCCCGTTGTAGAGAGCCGAGAAACACTTACATGAATATGCTTAACGGGCGAGTCAGACAGAGGGGGGACTGTTCTCCAGCCCCACTGGTGAGCGTGGCTAGTGTCCACGCGCTTAAATTCATCTGAGATAAATGTTAAGTGAGGAAAAACGGGGAAGGAAAAATTTCCTTAATGCGGATGTGGATTTACAGAGTCGGGAAGCTGTGTTTGAAAGATTGACGTAGGTAACTGAAAAGCCAACTACACCTGCCACTGTCTTTGGTGCTGCGAGCTGCTTCCCGGAGGCAGCACCTTACTTCGCAGCACGTGGATGCTGCAGCACCCTTCTCTGACCGGGGAGGGGTGGTGTGTGGGAGGTCCTGCGCCAGGTCCTTTTTAGTGTGGTAGTACTTTATATCTTCAGGATGTATTGTCAAATCTTTCTAATGGCAGGCTGTACTATTTATTAAGAGGTAGGCTGCAGGGTGCAACTTACTTTGCTGTAAAAGATAACTTGTATTAGCAAATGAAACTGGTGGGTTTTAAGTAGGAATTTTCTTTTTGTATGGGATTGTTTTTCTCGTGAAGAATAAAAACTGTAGTCATTCCATACGATAAAAACCCCCACAAGTCAAGTGCACTTTCTGCATTGTTCATATTGTTGCTTAGGAGCACCTATGATGTAGTTTTTCTATTAGCTTAGAACATGCTAGGTTCAAAGCCGGCATCTTTTATAAATACAGGCAGGAGATGAAAAAAATTAGAGAAGGGAAATTGTTTCTTTATTTTTTGTTGCTACATGTACATCAGAATTCGTGAAAAGAGATTGTATTTTCAGGTGTCTATTTCTACTTCATCCGTAGCATTCCAATACTATTTCAGTCAAATTTGGGAATGAAGTCAGAATAAATACAATTAAAATATGACTGCAGTCACCTGGAAATTGGAATATTCTTTCCTTCGTATTACTGGTAGCTTCTCTTTGTATGTAGGAAGGCCTGTCAGTTTTTGCAAAGCATCATGATGTATTTCAATAACAGGCTCACAGCTTCTCTTCTCTGAAATATGTAGAAATGTAGTATACAAACTGTAAACCAGTCTGTAAGTGTTAAATGCAAAATGGGCTAATAAGGCAGAGCTGTAGGTAATAATAGACAAGGTTATCATGGAAATGGCGTTATTGCCGGTTCGGTGGACTTGTATTTTTCTTCATGTTCACAGTATTAAACCCATTTGATTTTTAAAATACATTCTTTAGAAGGGAAGACTTTGTTGTGTTCGCTACCAGAATTTAATTTTCCCTCCATGCATTCCTGCTTCTTATGTGGTGCACAGAATTTGTAGGTTCATCCCTGAAGCAAAACCTCTAGAGCATTTTCTGAACCCAGAAAAGAGGAAACTAAAATATAAGCAATAAAGGTATTTCAAAATCTGTCAGAAAATGATAACATGGAAATTAATTTTTTTTTACTTTAAGTATTACATAATCATAAACAGTTTTAAATTGTAATTCACTTAAAATCACATTTGCCTTAGTTGCACAGTAGTTAACTATAAAAAAGCTTGTGGAGCTATCTCAGTTCACCTTGTGTCTTGTGCCTGTCGTAGTTGCAATTTCTACTGCTAGGAAGTCATTCTGCTAATTAGCTGTGATCTGGCATGCTTTATCAGCAGTTTTAGGATCTGTTTGCTCCACGGAAGTTAATCAGCCAAAGTGAAAACATTTCATCTGTGCAAATGTTTTTTAAAGTGTTGCAAAAAGCCTTTGTGTCCAGTTGCACAGGTCAGATAGGAGCTTGAAGAACATAAATCTAAAAGTACCTAATTCATATTAAATACCATCTAGAGCCAGAGCAGTGAACCAAACCAATCTCCCCTTCCTTGCGTGCTCAGTCCTTCGTTCAGCCGTTGAGGAACAAAGGGACTTCCAGAGGGTCTGTAAGGCCATTTGACATCCAGGTTATAAAATTATTCAGGGAGGACACGGCCATCGCAGGGAAGCAGGTTTTGTATCCCTGCTCAGTGAAGAAGAAACTGAAGAAATTCCCACATTAAAATCCTTCTCAGAGGGACGGGGGAAGGAGGGCATATATAGATTGGTCTGAAATAGACCTTAGTTCCTGAAGACCATAAAGTAGCAAATGTGAAAATAAACTTTAAAAAAGGTTCTAGAAAGGGTCAAGGAACCTGTAGGTCTGTAAACTCAGTGTCTTCCTGAGGCAAAGCTGAAGCTGTAAGACTAGAGAGTGGGATAAACACATTCTATTTTGAAAGAAATAAAGGGAAGTCTTTCCTTGAAAATGTCTTGGAAGTTGTCTGAAGGCATCAACAAACATGTGGATGAGGCTGATTTAATTGATAGCTCTACCTGGATTTCCAAAAGGCCTTTGAAAGAGTCCTTTGGCCAAGCCTTTTCCGTGAACTGAGTAGCTGGGAGGGAAGATCCGTGCATGGGTAAATGGTTCTTTAAAGGACAAGGAGCAGAAGGTAGGAGCGAATGGTAGGTTCTTAACATTCAGACTTGAAGAACAGAACAAGCGTGCAAGCATGGAAGATGCCTCTTCCCTGGCCAAGTACCTCCATTTGTTTACTCATTCCTCTCAGCTAGTTTAAGAGTAATAGCCTATTCCTAATAATGCTGTGTAGTGTTTGAGGTGTCTATAATGTATAACCGCATGCTGCTATGCAGGGTTGTCACTAGCACTGGTATGAATGTGAGGTACTGTGCTAACTTGTGAGGTGTTAGTCAGAATATATGCCCGCAAAGCATGTGATTTAGAGAAAACGGCTTCAGGGTATCCAGCGTGCTTCACGCTAAGGCTGTGGAATAGAAAGCCTGACCTGACTAATGACGTCTTGCCAGTTTCGAGGCATGAAGGAGAGAAAATGGCATCTTTTGTGTAAAGATGGAATGAGTTGGCAGCAGAAGCATGAAGAGGTTTTAATATTTACTTCATTCCTTCCTGAGTGTAAACCACATTAAGCACTTTCTTTGTCCTGACTCGCTGACTCTTGATGGCATTTGCCTGGCACCAGAAAATTGAACCTTAAGTTTTTCTGAGAGTAAATTTTCTTGTTAGATGCCTTCCAATTAAGAATTAACCCAAATGCTGACTGGAGATCTCAGTATAGTTCAAAATGGTAACCAAGGTCTTAAAAAATGTTACAAACACATATGAGTGTCATCATTAAAAACTTTGGCTCTGAGGACATTCTGGAATCAGTTTAATCCAAATCTGTAGGTCATCACTTCCCTCAGTTATACACCACTATCATTATTCTCCCTTCTGCTCCGTATCTTTCTTGGCGAAGTACATAGCCAAAGACCACTCTTCCCTAGCACAGGCTGCCGAGTTACGAAAAACGAACTCGATAAAAGTTTGTTGTAGTCATCAGACAAGCAGAACGGATACTTGAGGAATATTTCCTATTAAAAAGCTTATCCAGTTCATTATGAATACTGATAGAGAAAAATATTACCTAAGAAAAAAAATTCTTGTATAAATCATAATTTCATTTAGAAATCATGAAAAATACTATTTCAGAATGTCTAATTACTGTTGTCTATCTACTGAACACATATTAATTGCCAACAGTTTGCAGTGCAATAGAAAAATTATATTGAGGATATATTCTTACTGTAATTTATTCAGATAATACTAAACTGTCCGTTGATTTTAATTTTGTTCTATATTGATAACTGAGACTATGTAGCATATGTAGTATGCAGTGCAGTTACACACAATATAAACTGCAGTGATTGGGGAAGAAAGGTGAAGTCATCATTATGGTTTTGAGGGTAATCTCATTTCCAGTTAGGGATGCCAGGAGTTAGTACATTAATAAAGAGCACATACGGGCTTATCAGTTCGTTTATCTGTTTGTCCTGCCTTCTCCTGGTAGCTTTTGAACCTATTGCTTAATTTCTCTAAAACTTGCCAGAAGGGGAGATGTTTAGATATATATATGAAGAAATTTCATGAAAGCTGGTAGATAATAATATGAAATAAACTTCAAGAAGGCTGGTAGATAGTACAGGAGAGAGAGCCTAGTAATACTCCTGCTGAGGGAAAGTAAGGAGAAACGTTCTGTTACACATTTAACTCTGCAGCCTATTGCTGGTCCTGTAAGTAAATACATTTATGGTACAGATTTTAGTCGTCTCTTTTTTTAAAGAGCGAACCAGATTAATTTCTTGGAAAAGACTGAGGGTATCTCAAAAAATCAGACATGGGACTATTTCTGTAATGGATCAAAGACTGATGTATTACTCCATAGATTTTTTTTTTCTTTTAAGTAAACTGTTTACATTTTATAGTATTAAATGCCTTTTTTTTTTTTTTAATAGCCTGCTAGTGCTCATTCCTGTATCAGATCCAGGACCTAAAAATGAATTTCAGTCTTTTTGGGATAGCATTTTAGTTTTTAAGATGGATGAGAGTATCAGTTGCTGACAGATTCTGCTTCCAAAACTCGAGCCAACCCCAAAGTAACTGATAGTTTTACCTAAATATAGATCTGAATAGGTTTGAATTTTTGTTTTGTTTGTTTGTTTCAATTAATTGTATATTCAAATGTGTTTCAGCAGTTTTAGTAGTAAAGAAATAAAATGACCCCGGAGGCGCATGTAAAGAGAAGACGACCTCTGTGCAGGCGGGAAGGGGAGTGCCGTGGCTGGCTGGTTCCTTCCGAACGAAGAGAGAGCGAGCTCCCCTCTGGGAAAACGTTTTTTTAGACTCAAAATACGAAGAGTCATTAACTCGAGTCAGTGATACTGATTACGTGTGTTACACAGAAGTGATCTAAGGGGGCCGTAACTCTAGATTCTTGTTTCTAGTGTATTTTTCCTGGGTTTGATTCAAGAGCTTACGGTTTATGATCTGTTTTCATCTACACACTGGCATATAGATTGGCCCTGTGTATGCACAGAGCTGAATGAAATAAACCCAGTCATTCCACAGAACAGCCTGGAGCTGTGAGAGGCTTCAATCTGTAATAGCGGTAAAAAGAAAATCACATCAAATAACATAGATACTACAGAAAAGGAATATTCTGCTGGTGTCCGCAATGCTCTGATTGCAAAAGCTACAAAGAGAATTACACGTAGAGACTAGAAGAGTGCGTCACAACTTCCTGGCTTGTAAAATGACATCCATTCCCCTTCCACAAAGGGACTCCTTACCAAGTTTATTTTAGCACTGAAAATACGGAGCAGTTTGCTGATGTCTGGAATAATGAGTAGTTCAAACCCTTATTTTTTTGTTGGTTCTTTATTATTTTGAGAAATCTTAGGTTGTTGGTTTGTTTTGTTTTTTTTTTTAATTTGGTTGTTTCTTGCAAAATTGCAATTTGTTTTTCTACTTGTCTTTCTGAATTCATTTGAGATTCTCCTTGACGTAGACAAAGGGTCTGAGGAGACTGGAGCTTCCTGTTTCTTCTCTTCATCTGTGATGTGTTCTTACTGTGGCCTTCATGAGTATTTAAGGATTTAAATTCCTTTTACCTTTCAGAGTATTAAATATAATGTTGCAGTTGTTAAAGAAGTAGATTTTTACTCTTAATTCCTGAGGAAGTAAGTCTGCAGTTGCCCATATTCTGTCTGTCCTTCAACCTGTCATGTTCTGTACTCAGATAACTTTAATTCCTGAACTTTTACCATCAGCTCTGAAACAGAAATGGAAATCCAAAAGATTGCTACATTCCTTTACGAAAGACAGGAGCTTTCATCACAGAGCCCCCAACTTAGTGATCTCACTAAGACGGGTACAGGAAAAGGCCGGTTGTTGCACTGGGTGACAGCCGCTGGCGGACCAGGCACCACTTGGTCACTAGTTAGAGGTCAGCTGTAACAAGCTTTGGCCTGTTTGAGGAGTTGGAAGTATTGTATACGTAAGGAAATAAACGGGCAAAAGGATACAAATCCATGGGAATTCGGCCGTCATTCATTTTGCTATGCCCCAGACCGCTTGTTTTTGAAAGAGGGGTTGCCATATGGGCAAACTGTCTCCTGTTTTCAGTTCTGCCCTCCTTCTTGTGAGCTATCACATAGCTATAGATACTGCTGACACTGAAAGGTGCTAAAATGTTGGAACTCCTGACTTTGGGCCTCCGTAGATCTGGAAACGTGAAAGAAAAAAGTCAGCGTCATACGACTGGCCAGAGCTCCGTGGCCAGGAGCGTTGCATGGAATAGCTGGAGAACCTTCTGAACCCACGGACTTAAAATAACGGTATTTGGCATAGTACATGGCAACCGTGTGACTGGCTCATTTACGTGGTGGCTAAGCATTTCCTTTTTAAATGCTGCTTTTCAGTTTCTACCCAGTGTTGTTCTTTCTAGCTGAATTTTGTCAGTCAAAAACTGCACAGGTTCCAAAGAAGTATAGGCTTGTTCCCTAGCTTGGCGAGTCACACCACAAACCATCAAATGAAAGATCAGATGGGGGGAGAGGCGATTCCTCTTTGCAGAGCTAACGAATTTGCACCTTGGCAGCGACACAGGGTTTCTTTTTTCTCCCACTAATTTCCATGCAGATCTTATAAATTACAGCCTTTCTTGCCCAGCCCTCGTCTTCCATTTCCTCAGCTTTCTCATCCAGAAGAAAAGTGGAATCTAACTATTAAAAAAGTTATTAATTGTTTGTGTCGGGGGTTTTTTTTTGGTAAAAATTCTGTTCATGCAAGAATTGCAGGAGGGATCTGTACAATATCTAAGAAGAAAGCAATGCAACAAAATAACTCATAAACCGGAGGCTTTCCACGCAGGGGAATTCTGTTGAGAACTCTGATTTTTATATTCAGTATGTGAACAGCAGTTACTAAAATACTTAACGAAATATTTATGCTTCAGTTCAGAATCAGCAGCCTATATTATAAGTTTTTATTTTTATACAGCATAGTACTTCCTTGTATACATATACCTTTGTAGGCAGCCTTCGTCAGTTGAACTTCTGTATAATACACTACATTCGTCTGAGCAACTCGGTGAACTTTAGTACTCTCTTGAGAAATTAGTCATAGCTACTTAGCTTTGTCTTCATTTGCTTTTAAATACAGTCTGTTTTGATAGTTAAGCACTAGACATCAGATTACTTTATATTCACTGATCCTGAAAAATACATGTGCTTGAATGTAAAAATACAATTTAGAAAATGCCCCATTGCCTGGAAGTGCATACAGTTTTCTGTAGGTCAAAAGAGATGGAAGAGGGGTCAGGCATGATAATGTTCCTTAAGTGATTAGAGGTACCAGCTGGTACTTGGAGTATCTAGAGATACTTTCTGGTGGCACCTTGGTGTTCCTTGCATTAATTTTTGACTCCTGTTCAGATCACCTTCTGTAGACCGTGAATTTATCCATTGATTAAGCAGAAACTTCACCACAGCGTACGCTGAACGGATGTATCTAAAGGGATGCAGGTGGCCCAGGAGATGGACCTGCCTCCCCACGGACTGCACAGAGAGATTAGAAGTTCTGCCGTGTGACTCAGTGTTTCCATACGGTGAATTGAGCAGGAGCTTACTAGAGTTTATGTACATTGGGGTTTGCTTTTTTTTTTCCCATGCAGTGTCTGTTTGTAAAGGAGATGAACTAGGTTCACGCAGCACTGTCTTTGAGGTCACCCTGGCCTTTTTCTGCTGTTGAGTTACCGTCGTTAGTTACACCCTTTCCCACAGCTCAGGCTTGTCCTCCGGGGCAGAAGCCCCAGCCGCGTTGCGTGGTCTGGTCAGGTGCCCCTTAATTCCCTTACAGAGGTTCTTGGCTACGGTTTTGTCTGCACAGTTGATCAGAGCTCTCGCAGCAAGACGCGGAGTTTCTTACCAGAAGATCCACCACATCTTCTCTTATTATCCAACATTCATCTGGGGGGAAGGGAGGCAGAGGTGGGGAGAAAAGAATAAAAGAGGAAAAGAGAAAGAGCTGCAGAGTCCTAGCCTAGAGAAACGGCAAGGTAGAAGACCGGTCTGACGCAGGTTTTCATTCCAAGTGCTTCGGTACAGGTAGGATTCGCAGCATGGGGTCTTCTCGGAGCGGGTGCCTGAAGAAGAGGAACTTCTTGTAGGATTGCGTACTGATTAGAGTGCTTGCGTAGGAAGTGGGAAGCTCAGTTAATTTTTTTGGACTGAGGAAAACTTTGAACCTGTTCCTTCTGGGAGAACGCCTGTGAGACTTCAGAGCAGACCTGGGATGGAGCTCCTCTCCAGCTCGTATGTTGAGACTGGACCACGGTTCGGAAGAAAATGCAAGAAGAAGGAGAAGAGAGACACTCGGCAAGAAGTATAGATGTTGTTTATTTTGTTTAGCAACATTCATTGCTTTTTCCATTGAACAGTCTGTTGACAATATGTATTTCACTCGGTAACTCTTCAGTGGCAAATGCAGAGATACTCACTCAAGCCCGACTACATGCAGGCAAAAAATCAGTTTGTCTGAGTTAGAAACCAGTTCATCCGTTTATTGGAAATTTTTTTCTAAGCTGATACCCTAGTGACACATTTCTGAATGAACTTCATGCTAGCCAAAAGAATTAACTATGTTTTGAACGCAGTTTCTACTTACATACTCACTTACACACTTATGTGTTACATCTACACTGAGTACGGCAATGGCTGAGTTACGTGAGTTGTCTTTGAACAGCCTAATTCAGGTTCTGGAAGCCAGCACAGAGCTTCATGTGGGCTGAATTACCCCATTGAGAATCTGAAAAGGCTGGTTAATTAGCTTCCTTGCCTGTCAGTCACTGGTTTCCATCTATTTTCTTACTTCAGCTAGTTCAGTCATAAAACTGTAATCTGTTTTTCTATAGCTGTGAAGATGATACTCATAATTTACTCCTCCATCTACCCATCACAGCATTTTATGTTTTTTTGGATTGGTTATATTCCTGAAGTTTTGCTTGAAATAGTCTGTGACTTTATGAAGCTGGACAATACGTTTAGTTTGTGTTTGGCTTTTCAACAATGATCTCTACGTAGAGATTATGAGAGCACACTGTTGATTTCAGTTCAATTCAGTGTTCATTTTGTTACTAAACCTTCCTGCTGCCTATCTAAGAATTTTCTGTGCCCAGCAATCTTTATTTTCAGGCATTTGTTCTCATTTCAGAGTTTCACTTCGCAAACCAGCCAGGTGGAACACCCCACCCCTGCGCTGTAATCCCTCACGCAAGATCTTTGTTCGCTAATCCGTGTCTGCTGAGAGTACTGTGACGTTGCTGATATCAAAGCAGAATCAAGCCATTGTGATTTGCAAAGAAATAGAAAAGTATTTTGAGTTCAAATGTTTTTCTGTACACCATCAACTCTTACTTTTTTTAAATTATTGGTTGTTGTGAAATGTTTCATTTAAACTCTATTTCATAACGGAGGTTCTTTGGAGAAAGTGAAACATGTAGATTTTTCTCCGTGTTTCTACATTTGTGTATTTTAGAAAATTTTAAGAACTAAGGTGTTGGTTTTAGAAACATTGTAATGCCATGATCTTAAAGTTTAAGGGAAAGAAAGAAAAGTTTTATCAAATTGAAAACATCAATCCTTTTTGTGGCAAAGGTGTATAGTTCCCACTCCCAGCTTTGTGGAGCCATGAGAGGTGACATGTCAGACGTGTCACAGATGGAGGAACAGCTATTGCCCGTAATGGTGTTATAATTTGTGAGGAAAAGAAAAGCCTTTCTTTAGAACTTGCATTTTAAAGTGTGCGTTTGTAAAAGGAGCATTAAAACTCCATGTATTTTTTGGTGAATAAAATGTATTCCTCAAGGAGATGGATTTCTGTTACTAGGACAATTTCTCTCCTTTCTCTGAACCAACGTAGCATACGGTTGGACTTTTTTTCTGACATCTCCGGCCCTTTCGCTACCAGCCATTCACAAAAGATTCCCTGGTACATAGGGACGCCAAAACCAACCAGTGAATGATCACTGGGGAAATCAATCATAAATGTCATGATTAGATTAGCTGTGGAGAATTAATGAAATTTTAGCCTCCTTTCTTCCTCCTTCCCTTCCAGACCATGAGTACTAGCGATGTAGTACCGCTAATCCAGGCTGCGCGGTACACTAGGGCCTTACAGACAGAGACCGGCTCTACAGATCGCAGCTGTACCTCAGCTTCAGTTCCCTTTTAATATTATCTTTGTTTATTGAATTAGGAATTGGTTTCATTACTCTACTGTGTTTCGTCTGCCCCGAGTGAGCTAGGGTGGGTAAACGTGTCTCTTTTTCCACAGCAGTAAGCTGGGGGCATTGAAAGCGCTAGCATCGCCGCACGGCGTTCTGCCCTGTCGAAGCTGGAGCGCAGGAGAGGCCTGCCTCTCTCCTCTCCTCGCTCTCCAAAATGTCCCAGGCAGTTACTAAATAAAACCGCATTTTATAAGCGGATTTCCTTCTCATGTTCATGTGGTGGTGTGTGCACTGAGCGTCTGATGCTGTAAGTTTGACCTTAAAGCTTGTAGATTAAGTTTTGTGTTTTAGGCAAATGCAGTTTTTTGGTAGTATTGAAAAGTATCTTCTAGTAGAGAGATGTAAGATCTCGCTACTTAAACACAGCTTACCGTCACCAAGGTTAGTATTTATAGCTGACTGACGGGTAGTAATGGGTCAGGCTGAATTAAATGCAGGTCAGGCTGTTGATGTAGGTGAAACTTTTCACCCCTTAATCATACGGCACTGCAAAAGAAAATGTCTGCCAAAAGAGCGTGGCAGTAACACGCCTTCCGACGTTGCTGTTAGGAGCCGTAGTTGTTGTTTTACATCAGTAGATCATGAACCCGCCTAATTAATACGCAGCAGTGGATGCAGAACATGAGCTGAATTTCAGAAAATGCGTACCTCATTGAGTAGGCAAACATGTTGTTCATTATCCTTCTTACTTAGTTCTAAATTAAAATGGTGTTGCTGCTTGAGATTTTGCCACTAGTTGTGAAGGCTTTCCGAAAGGTGAACCTTTGCTAGAAATCAAACAAAAGCAAAATACGTAACTGCAGCAATCTTTCATTGCAGATTAGGATTATGTTCAGTTAATTTATTCATATAAATTCCCTGACACTTTTTTTTTTTTAAACCCCATAGATATTGGCAAATGTAATCATTTTTATCTGCGGAAACTTGGCAGGAGCGTACCACAAACACCTCATGGAACTTGCGCTGCAGCAGACGTATCAGGACACGTGCAACTGCATCAAATCCCGTATCAAGTTAGAATTTGAGAAGAGGCAACAGGTAAAGTCACACCCATTTCTGCGTCTGTTTTGCTGTTTTCACACTATCCCCCCATTCATCACTATATAATCCAGTTTGCTAATGCAAGAACACTTAAATGAGTTACTTAAAGTTACTTAATGAAATATGCCAAGTCTTTTGAACGAGGCTGTGCACAATTTCCATCTGAATACAAGAAGGCATTGTAATTATTTGTGTTATCAAATACATGTTTTCTTTCATTTGTTCTATGAAAATATTTTATGATAAAGAAAGTTTAAAATGCTATATAGATTCTGTTTGCACACCATCTCTTTTGTTGTCCTCATTGAATGAGGTGGGGGAAGTACGTGCGCACTTCGGGAACCTTCAGTTCTTCGTGCCCAAGACCGATACGGCAAAATCACTGCGAGAAGATATTACTGCACTGTTTTTTAAAAATATTTGAAACTACAATACTGATGAATCATGTGGTACAGTTCTAGGGGTCAGGTATGTTAAGAGGAGCTAGGGGAATTGCATAATGAGACTACCTGTCATTTACTGTAGCAGCTGAATAAAAGGCTTCTCTGATTGCTTTTTATAGTTCTTTTTCTCTTTGCAAGTTCTGTACAGTGCCTATCATCCTGACAGATAGGTGCTTCATTTAAGAGAATTTGAAATACAAATTAGTTCATCAAGTAGTAAAGAAGATAGGTGTATTTTGCTTTGAAGGTCACCAGACTCAAACTTCTGGGAACTGTTAAGCGTCAGAGAATAGAGCCTTCACTGACATGTCTCTCTTGTCACAAAAAGTGCAGACATACACCTCGTATGTCCCGGCTGGCCTTAACCGTCATGTCTGTCTCACAAGTACCTGCAGCCATTTCAAATGAAGGTTTTCAAGATCCGTCACTAACACTTCCTTTGCCGAAAAAGCAAATGGAGAGTCTGTACCAGGACTTTAACAGGTCGTGTGTGTTCAGAGGGCTGGCCGTATTCTGCTGGCCACTTGGGTTGCATGCTGGCTGAAGCTGCTGCGAAACACTTATGGTGCTCTTAAGGAGAACATTTTACAGTAAAGGCAGGCTTTGATGATTAGATGCAAAATCTGCATAAGGTAACTATTGCAGGAAGGGTTGTGTAAGAGCAGTCATTTAGAAGTTTCCACCTCTGCCTCCATGAGCTGCGTGCCATGAATCAGTAGGCTTTATAACTGGTAGTACACAATGCACATTTTACTATCTGTTGAGAAAACGGGCAAGAGTATCTCCGGATTAGTTCCAGTGAGACAGCTTGTGAGTGCAGAGCAGGTATCTGGGAGCAGTACCACTCCAGACTGGGCAGTCTCCAGCGATGTGGGGCTGATGTGATGGCTTCCAGGCTCGTGGTGACTTTGTAGAAGATGGTTAGCACTGTTCCCTGTGCTTCGGCCTCAGCTGCCGGAAGGACGTATCCAGACCATAATCAAACAGCATAATTCACGGCAGGCATCAGGGTCTCCCTTATCCAGCAGAGACCTGAGCTCTTAGCTTCCGGAGCACAGTTGTAAGGGCCCAGGTTTCTACTGTTGGTTGCTTTTTCCTACAGGCATAGGACATGCATTGGTGTTTCTGCAGGAAGCAGGAGGGTGTGTTACTGGACGCTGTACATAGGCGAGCTCAAAGGGGTAAGGGTGCTGCTTGTCGAAGGCAGCAGTAGTAGTAAGACCAGACATAGTGCTAGCTGGTGGTTCCTGTAAACGTGTATTGTTTGCTGAACGCTACTAATTTCTATGGAAAGAGATAAGTAGTTTTAGTTTCCACGCACTTCTGAAGGTCTTGCAGAAATGGTTGAGAACCTGACAATGGAGAGAAGCAAAAATACCTGGAATTCTGTGCCAAATGCGTCCTCTTCGTGGTTTGTAGGAGTTGTGTTTCTAATATGCTGGAGCCCAGCAAGATGGAAAGCAACGACAGCCATCTTTCATTGATAAATTGTGGTGGTGTTATAGAATAATGAAGGACATTGTACATAATTTGTTATACATATAAAAGTATGCATTATCATATTTGTGCTTTGATAGAAATAAATATATCAAATTAGTTAAGACATCTACACAGCTCTAAGTAGTGTATTGCAGGTTTGCATTAATAACAGGTGGGTCAGTGTCTCATTAAATGGAAGTAAGTGAAGTATTCTGTGAATGTTAATGATCTTTTTGATGTCCAATGAACCATTAGCTCATCAGATCTTCTTATATAGATTTCTTTAGCCTTTATCCTCTCAAGCCCATAATATGTCCTTTATCGCACGTGTCCGTTTTTCCAACCAAAAAGACAAGGAGGTGCACCTCCTTATTATCACATGTATGAATGCTAGATATTTAAATGTGAAAAGGTAAATGGGGATTAATTTGGTAAGTTGTTGAGGTTTTTTCCCAGGGTTAACATACTTCTTTGTTTGCAAACTTTAGTTCAGAGTCTGTCTTTTAATACTGCTTGTTTTGCCAAGAAGATACAGAAGATCATCCACATGGTTAGCATTCAGGGAGCGAGTCAATTATATTGCTGACTGTTTTTAGAGGACTGGGATACATTGAAAGAGTAGGAGCAGGTGCGTTTTAAAAAACATTCAGTTTGATCAAAGCCTTTATTAGCCTGTGAAAGGTTGTAGCATGACCCTTGCTTCTACATCTCTTTAACAAGAAAAATTTAATTTAGAGGGGGAGCTAACACAAACTACTTGTATACAAGTGCAGAGTGTAGGATGTGCTTCTAAATGCTTAGGGCTCCAGATCAAATTTGCAGATTTTTCCAGGTCATCGACATCATGTCTTTTATAATTGTTTTTGAAAGGTGTGCAGTTTATGTTCCAAATTATTCCATGGGTTTCCTTTTATTTTGTTTGAGAGTAGGCTCATACAAATGTAGCCAGCTATTGTTTTTCAGTTGGGTTTGTTTTTCATTTGGGTTTTTGTGCGTGTCTTTGAATAGCCTCTTTGAGAATACCATTTTTGTTGTATCAGTAGACAAGTATGTTGAATTACCGCTCACCAGTTATGCCAAAGAACTCAAGAGAAAGACCAAATGCGTGGTTTTCAAGTGAGAGCAGCGTACTGTAGCATCTGGTGGAAGAGGGGCGCGAGGTACAGGTCGGGCACGTTGTACCCGCACGCACCGCTGTGCCTTTCCGTCAGGGCGCAGCAGAGGCTGGCGGCTCCCGAGGGCCGGGAGGCCCCGGGTGCCGGGACTCGCCCGCCAGGGCCCTGTTTGCCAGCTGGGCAAAGCCCCTCGCGGGCGGCCGGCGTCGAGCAAGGGTCCGAACACCAGCCAAGTTGGTGGTGACGGGGCGGGTCGGAGGCCAGGCCGGGAGGTGAGCCCACAGCCCCGGGTCAGGCCCAGCAGCAGCTGGGCAGGTCGGAGGCGAAGCCGGGAGGTCGGACGGGGGGGGCCGGGATCAAGGGCGGGTCCAGAGCCAGCTCCTGCGGCACCGCTCGGGGGGAGCGGGCTGCAGCGGGGCTCCGGGGCCGTGGGCAGAGCGGAGGGTGGCGGCCAGGGGAGGCTGGTCGGGGCCCGGTGAGGCCAGTCAGTGCCCCCAGGGCCTCCAGGGCCTCACGTGATTTATGGCGTGGGAGCCATACGTAGGCTCAGCTTGGGTTTGCGCTGTATAGCGCGCGTCTGCCTGCGGGTGTAGGTGTGCAGGTGGCTATGCGTGTTGCAGACCACACCTTTATGAACTGCAGTTTCGCAGGGCTGCGTGTGGTGACACGGGACGCTCTGGATTTCGTTTCCGTTACTGTGCTCTGTTGCGAGAGTCACCGCTAAACTCCTGCGGTAAAGGACAGTATTTGCCGTGCCCGCTTCGGTGTTTCTCACACGGCTTTTCTGTCTCCTCAGTGTGCATGAAAGAGAAACGCGAAACTGTTCTGGCCTCTATTAACTTGCAGCCCGATGCCAAGCTAGATATTTAAAGTAGCCTCTCCTGCTGTTGTTTGGCTCCGTGACACAGCCTGGCTGACAGTTTGTGGGGTGATGACTCACTGCACTGAGCGCAAGATCTTAGCGCTGACAAGCAGCATAATTGCTCTTCGCTCTCTCTCCTGGTGCTTTGCATCATGAGACGGGGGAACATCCACGGAGAGGTTCTTACAGCATCGCGGGGAGGTGTTGGGGAGGTGTTGGTGTTCAGTGGCTTCTCTGAAATGCTGTCTTTGGAAAGGAGGCAGTTTAATGACGGTTTTAGAAACAACGCTGAGGTAGCAGATGAAAATGAATGAGGTTTCAAGTCATTGAGGGGGATTTTAATTTTTTCACCGAAACATGGTGAAGCAATACCATTCATTACAGGAACTGAAATATTTCAAAATTGTTTTCAAATTAATCTAAAACAGAGAAGCCTCATACATTTCTGAGACTTGAGGCTGTTGGTAAAGAACAGAAACATTTGAAATACATTATTTGGAACTAACATATAAAGTGTGGATTCCTGTAAGTTCAATTAATGCAGTTTAAAATGTAAGTTACTAACATTTTCATGAACATAGAATGGTTTTTCTAAGGACCTCCTCATTTTCCTCCCCACCCCACCCCCTTCCCCCCGCCCCCCATAGTTTCAAGGCTAGTAAACAGGAAAAACAGAAAGTAGTTTTGGTCTTTTAAATTTTAGAATCCATTTCCTGCTCCAGGCGTGTTCGTACACATATACATGGGTGAGGTGCCAATCCTTTCATTTAATCTACACGTCACTACCAGAATTAAAGCCTGGTTTGCAGGAAGAGCTTCAGTGCCAAGCTCTGCATGGTAGACCATGTGGAAGATGGATAGAGCACGCGCATAGAAACTGGAGAGAGTCCACCGAAGGGCTACCGGGGTGATGGGGGCCTGGAGCTCATGGCAGGTGGTGGGACTTGGGGAACTCAGGATCTTCAGCCTGCAGAAGAAAAGGTTTGGTGGGGGGCGGAACTAGCATCCACCTGCTGCCTGAAGGAGCTTACGGAGAAGACGAGGGCAGATT
Source organism: Sagittarius serpentarius (assembly GCA_034782735.1). Lineage (NCBI taxonomy): Eukaryota > Metazoa > Chordata > Aves > Accipitriformes > Sagittariidae > Sagittarius > Sagittarius serpentarius. The sequence goes on from JAVKLA010000028.1 coordinate 551,913, forward strand.
TTTCTGAAAGGCACACAGTGAAAGGATGAGAGGCAATAGGCACGAGCTGCGAGAGGGCAAATGCTGGCTGGAAGGAGGTAATCGGTTCTTGCCCAAGAGAGGGGCTGAGCACGGGGAAAGGCCGCCCGGAGAGGTGGCGCAGTCTGTGTGCAGGGGGGTTTTCAAGACTCAGCTGCTCAGGTGGTTACGCTTCAACTCTTGTTGTGGGCAACAGGGAACACACTATAAATACAGAGCTCAGAATCTATTGTTAGTCTAAGTCTTAACAATCTAATTAAAATGCAACAATTATTAGTAATATTTCAGTTACAATAATAAGAAGTCACAGTCCACATTATCTAATTAACACAGAAAAGCATAAATACAGCTAAAACTGTTAGGCAGAAAATCTAGTATATCCCCTTTTTCTCTGGTATGATCCTCTGTCTTCTGTCACCACGTAGCCCCACAGTTCTGTAACCACGTAGCCCCACAATACGGTACTGCCGTTGCCACGTGCTTTGTAATGGGTTTGCAAGGCCTCAGGGTTAAGGCTGGCTGAATTTTTTTTGACCTTCCTGGAGCTTTGTTTTTACTTGATTTAGCTGTAACAGCAGTTTTTCTAATGACAAGGTGGCTGTAGCTAATTAGTTTTACTTTTCTTGTGGCATGGTATCACCACAGTTTTAGATAGATAGTAGTAATGAACAGCTGTTTTGTGAAGAATGAGATATTTACAACCGTAACGTAATGTGGAAAAGTACAGAGCTGGCCTCGTAGTGGAAGCCTTAGGAGGCGGACACACAGAATGCGGCGCGGAGGAATACAGGCGCGCGGAGGTTGGAGACGGGGCACAGGCTGGCACTGGAGGCCCCGGGTCTGTAGGCAGTTCACCACTGGTCAGTTAAAGAAATGCCGACCTGGACCTGGATAAAAGGTTTTTTCAGGGGAAGCAAAGAACAAGTTCTAACACATATAAAACACCATATATGTTAAATTTGGGTATAGCACGGACTTGCAGACCAACAAGGAAGGAGCAAGGTATAAATGTGTGTTATCATATATATAAAAATTACCCCGAGGAGATCCTAGATTGAGGAAGAAGGAAGCAGAGCATCAACATCAGCATCATACTCCTCCTCACAAAGGACCCCAGATGCTGATGACTTGCTGAAAGCCTTCTCTCGCCACCACTGCCAGGCTGAAGCCATCGACCCTAGGACCCACAGGAACAGTTACAGCATAAGCCTTTTACCAGAAAAAGGGTTAGAAACTAGGAAGTGTATGTCTACCAATTTAAACTGTATTGCTACTATTGGGACTTCGCTTTTTTAACATAGAATTATTTGTTTCTTTATTTGGTTTTCTTTTCTTTCTTTTTCTCTAATAATTGGAGCAGGAGTAACAATGATTCTTGGATTAGACTACTAAGATTTCAGTTATACTAGCAGTAAATTAACAGTAAATTCTTAGCTCTGTGTGTGTGTGTGAGTGTTAGTTACCAGGTTTATTTCCTTTTTGTCAGTAAACAAGATTTTGTGTGTTACACTTCGTATGTCCCTCTGGGTCCTAAGGTGAACCAGAGCAGAAAGCAGGGGTGTCACAGCGAGTTGTCACTGTCCCAGGTGCTTCCCCAGGAGGAGGTGAAAACTGGTGGTTTGGACCCCCTCCCTCCCCCATTTTATGCCACTTGAGGCTGTACTAGTAAGTTTTCCTATCACAGCCTGCCTCCTTCTCCCTGCTTCCCAGGCGAAGGCCGGGAGCCGCCCGCCGCCCTCCCCAGCCCCGGTACCCCGCAGGGGCTGGGGCTTTTGCTGGCAATGAGGAGGTCGGGGTGCCAGCCCCCCGCCCCGGGCGCTCCCAGAGCGAAGCCAGCAAAGAGGAGGGCACCGGCACGTGGCCACCGGGCAACTGCTGCCGCGGCTGAAAATCAGGCCCAGGCAAGCTCAGAGGAGTCTGGAGATGCTGTGTTGAATACAGAGCTTGTGGTGTTACGGTAAGACGCGTGTTTCCTGGGCTACAGAGGCCCTGAGCGACCTCGTCTCGTTTTGAAGTTAGCCCTGTTTGGCACAGGATGTTGGACTATAGATCTCCAGAGGTCCCTTCCAACCTGAATCTTTCAGCGAGTCCGTAGTTTTCTTTAATGTCTTTCCTATAGCAGAGTGCTGCGAAATACAGGAATACTGTGATTTCCGATAGAGAGAAATGAAAAGGTAAGTGTCCCCTTGAATCATACCCTATAATGGCAAATCAGTGGTTTTTCTATTAACAAAAAATCCTATCAGGTACTACTGAAATTCTTCCAAGTTTCTAATATTGACTCTTTGCTTACGGAAATTTAACACCAGAAATAATGTAGCCAGTTTTTGCTCCAGCTTACTGATGAGAATAATAGTAATTTTGCAAGAGGAGTGTACGTTTGTTGTCAAAAATTGAGTGATTTGAATATTACATAGGTACCCATTGTCACTTCATTACGTTCAGGCTGCCCAGCTGAAGGAGTTGAAGTGGATTACATAAGCATGATGATACTTCATTAAGAAGAATATTTCCTGATATCTGTTTAAGAGTCTGCAACTGATTTTCCCCCAAGGTTCAATATTTCATTAAAAATCTGAAACTTTGATTTCAAGAAACAGATAAAAAGGTTCCTGGTTCCTGCCTGGAGGCTTAGAAGTACTTCTGTTGATTCTACGTTTTGGAATTGCTTCTTCATTATTTTGATGCCGAGTCGTTTCACATGAACAGTATTTTTAAATAGCAAATTGGTACGTATTGGTAGATTTAAAATTAACAGTATTGTATAAAATTCTTCTGGATACAGGAACATTTACTGTAGACTGTTGACAAAAAGCAGGTGTTGAGGTTTAACCCCAGCCAGTAACTCAGCCCCACGCAGCCGCTCACTCACTTCCCCCCCACCCAGTGGGATGGGGGAGAGAATCGGGGGGGGGGGGGGGGGGGGGTA
>JAVKLA010000028.1:554869-568425 GCA_034782735.1 Sagittarius serpentarius
CCCCCCCCCCCCCCCGCCCCCCCCCCCAAGTAAAACTTGTGGGTTGAGATAAGAAGAGTTTAATAGAACAGAAAGGAAGAAATAATAATGATAATAACAACAATAAAGTGACAATAATAACAGAAGAATTGGAATACACAAGACAAGTGATGCACAGTGCAATTGCTCACCATTTGCCCGCTGATGCTTGAGCAGCGCTCCTCCCCCAGCCAGCTCCCCCAGTTTCTATACTGGGCATGACGTCCCATGGTATGGAATACCCCTCTGGCCAGTTTGGGTCTGGTGTTCCGGTTGTCTCCCCTCCCACCTTCCCTGTGCCCCTCCAGCCTTCTTGCTGGCTGGGCAGGAGAAGCTGAAAAGTCCTCGACTGAGTCTAAACACGACTGAGCAACAACCGAAAACATCAGGGTGTTATCGGCGGTCTTCTCATCCTAAACCCAAACCACAGCGCTGTGCCAGCTACTGGGAAGACAATTAACTCTGTCCCAGCCGAAACCAGGACAGTAGGTCTCTTGTTAAGGGTCCAAAATATGAATTTAAGAACCTGCTTTGGGCACTAATGTGCGATAGTCCAGCTGTCTTAGTTTATGTTTTGAGCTGTGTTGTGTTTTAAAAGCACATTTAACTGATAAATTTCATATGGCTAATAACATAATTTTACATCATACATCAGTCATTTACTGGTGAAAATGGACCATCTAATACTTATGATACCTTTCCACTTTTTCAGTCTAGGTTATCTTTCTCATCATAGAGTAGCTGTTTAGTACTATTACTTCTATTTGTGACCCTCTGTAATGTTTTTAATGAACATTAGTGGTGATTATGGTGTAATGCTATGTGTGAAAAAGGTAAAATACATTTGGAATTTAGCATTAGCGTTCTGCAACAAAGTAGGAAGCCTGATATAGCAGAAGAGGAACCAGGGAGAATAGCTTAAAGTAGAATACTTTCAGTTGTATGCTTCTCTATTCTTTGTCTCTAATGTAATGTGGAAGAGTGTTTTAAAAAGATTTCATTCAAAAATCACTGTCACATACACCTTTATTAAGTTTGTCAGAAGAACGGAGCGGTACATAACAGCAGTGCAGGTCAGTCATTTTAAAATTAATCTTTTTATATTGTTCTATCGATGTCAGTAATTCAAAGACGGTTATTTTCAGCCTCTGAATGAACACTTCAGAGGTTGGCGAAATAGAGGGATTTCAGTACCTGTGCTCGTAGTCTTTGTTTATTCTCACTAATATAGTTAGCTTTTTGCACTGATGTTGGGATGTGGTATTCTGCTGCTTCTTCCGGCATGTCTGTACCTTCACGGTTCTTAACAAGAACGGTCTTTGAAACTTTTTTTTTTTCCCCCAGAAGAAGCTGCTGTTCTGAATTGGAGAAGTTCTGATAATGAGGTGTATTCAGAATGAAATCGTGGGCTTGTCCCAGTTTACCACCATTTCCCTGCTAGAAATACATTTACAAAGTCTAGTGCACCAGGGCTAAACTGTCTGGTTTTTAGCTCTTTACAGCAAAGTTTTGTGTTATCTAAATATGTTCTTAAGGATTAGTTTGTCATAAAAGTGGTGGCTACAATGGAACAGTATTCTTTTCACTTTCTGGAACATACATTTAATTTCTGAGTATCTCTGGGGACAAAAAAAAGCATTGGTGTATTTAAGTGCATGTAAAGAAAGCGTAGAGAATAATTAGGGCTCTCCTGCAATCTTAGTAAAACAACTGAAACTTTAACTATCATTCGTAGTGACTCTGCAGTAGCTACTGGAATACCCCAGAGATTTTTCCACTTCTTTACAGCATCATTGCACGTGCTGTGAATGTATCTCTGACATTTACTCTGCTTTAGTAGTGACTATACTGTTCATTCACGTTTAGGGGCATCTCAGTATGGCCTATTCCCTGCTGGCTTTTATTATTCACTAGGAAAACAAGAAAAATTGGATTTAAGTATTTTCTTTTAGGAGGAGGTACGACACAGGTTTAATGCATTCTATATTTGATAACAACAAGTATTTCATGGCAATATTACCAAAGAAGTATCTGTCACTTGTGGCAAAGATGATGGTGATGAGGGTATTGTAAGGGAGAGGCACCTGGAAAGCATTAAAGTGGATGGATTTATTTTTGATTGCTTTGGATATGCCATGAAAATATAGCATTTCCCAGATGTTTGCTTTTTTTCTTTTTCCACATCCACATTGGATTATAATTCTCGGACCCTCTTTTTTAGTGCTGCAAACATTTCAATAAATTCATTAGGCAGTTTTCAGTTTGTGTGGCTGCAGCTGCCTTTTTTTTCCTCTCTCGATTCCTTTTCATGCTGCTTATTGGTTCAGTTGATGCTTTCATAGTGCTAAACACACCACTGCGTTTTCTGAAAAAAAGGTCTGAGAGGACAGACTAGCCGATAAATGTAATAGCTACTGGCTCCCCATGACTTGTGAGCCTCAAAAAGTGACGGTGGATCATTTCTTTGCACAGCACATGTTGACAGCGCAGATACTCCAGGCTTTTATTATCCAAGTCAGTTCCTGTGCCTTACTTCTGTGTCACGACCAAGGCCTGTAGATCAAAAAACAACGGCAAGGTTGGTGAGAGGAGGCACAGAGGCTTCGCAGGTGCCTTGCTGACCGGAGCTTTTGTAAGGTAGAAAAGATACTCAGTTCCTTGCCTGCAAATGCATCATGTACTACATTAGCAACCTGCATCTTGTTTAAAGTCCTGGAGTTACTCTTTCATAGTACTTCACTGTTTCAGAAGTTGCTTAGGAGCTCCTGCCGTGTAGAGGTGGAGCAGTGAAGAGGGGTGCTTGCTTAGCCCTCTTCGTATGCAGCTTTTCAGCTTACCTCTTTGGAAAACTCCAGAGGCCCAACAAGTGTGGGAAACTGCCCCGTGGGTGCTTTTTCAGGGGTCTGAGAAATGACCTTGAAATTTGTAGAGAAACGCTATTGCCAGAAGACCGCTTTTCTTAAGCTGTTTTCCAGTTTTTGTTCTGCTAAATTGTTTGTGGGAGCTATGAGAGATCCCTTATGTAGAAATAAGGCTTGTCATGTTTTGGAGTGTTACGAACTGTGCCTTTCAGCCCAGGGAGTCTGTATTTCACTGTCGGGCGAGAGACACCCTTCCTGGAAGTCCAGTTACCTGCACGAAGACACTCATATTGCCCACTGTCTTGAAATGAATGGCTTAGCAAGTGCCTTGTGCAAGTATCTGCTGCACAGGTCAACAGAGATGCTGCAGTTCTTGCACGTAATGTTTTTTCCTCCCTCAGGACTTCATGGAGAGAAAAGGTCATTTACCATTTCGCAGCGAAGTAGATGAGATTTCAGCTGCTTCTCTGTGTGTTGCTCTGCAGTAATTTATTACATCTAACATCCTCAGATAGACTGACGAGTCATGCTGCTTTGTTTTAGGAGTAAAACGTGTACTTTAAGCAGATTCTAATTGCCACGTTTTCATAGATATCCCGATAATTCTGATGAAATACATAGCTGGCAGGCAAATGTTAATGTTTGTCATACCACTGGCAGTTTTGTCAGCCACATCACAAAACCTTAAATCAATAGCTAAAATGTAGTTCTTTTTAGAAAGAGAATGTCTTTTGACAGCGAGTCCAAAGGTTTCGGTTGTTAATTATTCCCAGAATTAATTGCCTCATTTTTAAATTGCCATTTTTTTTCCAGTTAAAAATTATTTAAGTCCAACTAGATCCCTTTGTCCTTACTATCCTTGCTATGTCTTTTTCAGCTCTCTGCATTAAAAAAAAATTCTCTGCAAGTAGGGATTACAGGATATTGTGCCTACAGAAACTACACATAGATTTTGATAACCCAGAGGCCTTTTCCAGTCTTTTTTTTTTTACGTGCAGAATTGCTCAGTCGTGTCATAAACGTCCTTATAATACTGTAAATAGCTTGTACATCTTAAAGCGTTCTCTGTAATGAGGATTTGCCAGGCATCTGATCATTCTTGTGTCCTTTTACCGAAATCATTCATGATTTCTTACATCGTTTTTATAGCAAGCGTATCTGAACACACTGTTGTCAATAATGCTCTCAGTCAATGTCATATAAAGAGGTAAAGATACATAAAGAAGTCTTTTTACAAGTCTGTCGGGTGCATTGGCCTTGTTAGCAGCAGCCTCATGCTGGGAGATCCTGCTTATTGGCTTAAGTACCATGAACTCTGTATTCTTTCCAGAATTACTGCTTTCCGCCATGTTGCAGATAGGTGTTTTGATTCTGAATTGATTTCATTTGGATACATTAAGTACCTTTTGTATTGCTGCTCCCAAATAGTTCCGTATTTTTCTAGCATTTTTAATAATCCTGCCACTTCTAAATATCTTCTTTATGTCACTTCTGGTATTTTTAGTTCTTCAAATGACTGTCCATATGAACGTTCCCGCTGGCAGCGCAGACATGCTGAACCACTGAAGCTGAGGACATTTTAACCCTATGTGCCTCTGTATTCTTCCTCCTCGCTCTGTTATGCACAGGTTGTGAGGGGAGAGGTGTGCTCACTGTGTTAAGGTCTTCTCAGCAATGTGGCTAAATTGGGACTTTTCTGGAAGTTCATATCCTTGTCAATGGATATGACTTCTAACTCTTTTCACACTGTAAATCAATTACCTTCCTCTTTTTGTAATATTCTCTTTCTTTTTTCTTCCCTCCAAACCCTTACCTCATTCAGCATTTCCCTGAATGTGAAGGGCGTCAGACTGTAGGAAACACTCCTGGGGAAAAAAGATAACTCTGGAAAGTAGACTATTCCCAGGTGCTTTCAACCAAAAGCACATACCAAGTGGTAGACGTCGAGCTCAGAAGCCCACTCTGCCACCGTCTAGGAGCTCAGCTGGTTGTGCGCAAGGACAGCTTGCTAATAAGAGCTGTTAGGAAGAAAGCTGTAAGAAGTTGCGGTACGGTCTCCTGGCTCCTTCCCCTTAGGAGCTGCTTTTTTGCTGAGGCTATCACCCTTGCTGAGGCTATCAGGTCCCCGCCTGAGCTACGCTGCAGCGGTGCAGTCAGGCCTGTGCCATCTAACTTGTTGATCTGGACCCTGACCCACAGCCATGACTTCGTGGCTTGACCTCAGATCTGCCCCTCACAATGTACTTGGCTGCCGGTCACGGGGCTGTGGCTTGCCCTTGTGACCAAGGAGGGATGATCCTCACCTTGACTTGCTGACACGATGTCATACTTCTTTGTTGGTGAGATCTTGAGTCCTGCCTCTTGGCCCCCAACTCCTGGGGAGTCCTGTGACTCTTGGCCCCCAGCTTGCCTACAGGACGGTCATGTACAACAGCTCCCAGAGTATATGGACACTGAGGCAAGTAGTTTTTTGTTAAGAGCATTAAACTTATTTGTTCTTGCAGATTATCAAATAGCTTTAAGGAAACCTGTGATGTCTCAGACATGCTACTCAAAATACTCAACATAAAAATATGTTTCTCAGTAAATTGCATTTTAAAATTTGCCAGGAAGTTGGTTGTAAGCCATTCAATCTGTGCTACTGGGCTGATTTTTAAACCAGAATGTTGAATAACACTAAATCATATGTTTATATAAACCTAAATTATCACGTGAACAGTTGTCCTTATCATCAACAAATGTCCTCTCATTTAAAAAAAAAAAGACGGAATGCGGTAGTAAAGGAAACAAACTCAAAAATTACAGCTGCTTTAGTTCTTGAGGTAGCTCTGGTTGAAATGAAGCTTTGTGTATGATCATTGCTGCAAGTAAATTTGACATCTTGACAAAAATCTGCGTAACCTTTTTAAAATGCTGTAGTGGTGAAAGTATACACCTTCCCTGAACTTTCTCCCCCTGTATTTCTCCTCATGTCGCTGAAACCTGACACTTTCCTCCTAAACCCTTACCAGAGCCACTAATGAATTCTTTCAGGCCTCCTCCAGTTTTAATGTGTTTTCTGATGACAGAGCTTCAAAAAGGAATAGAGAGGAAAAAGAAAAGTGAGAGAGAAAGCAAAAGTCCACAGATGTAACTACTTACCACTTGCACATTCACCTCTTATGTATCTACTGAAACCCATTTTGTGAACTTAATTTGTTCCTTTAAAAAAGAGGGATTTGTGTGTAACTGAAATGTTCGACTGATTCTCATGAGCAGAAGCAGAACTGTAGAGTAGACCCTACTAGATCTGTTTTCAAAATACAGTTTCTAGAAGTTTTATTGCTACTTCAGAATTTGTAAAATGTAGAAAGAGAAGTCTCAAGCGTTATTCAGTCTCAAGGTTATTCAGTCTCAAGGTTATTCAGTCCTCTCCACGCTTGGTGGCGGGACCGCGTATGCTTGAAACATCCTCCATAGATGTCTGGCTAGCCGGCTCTTCAAAATCTGGAGCTTCTACGCCTTTCCTAGGCGACCTGTTCCCCTCAGCTTTTATCTCTGGGGAATATATTCCCCGTTGCCCAGCTTAAATATCCCACAGTGCGGTCTAGGCCTGTGGGTGCAGCTGGCGGTGGACGTGGGTAAGGTTTGTTCCTTTCCTCCTTATTACAGCCTTCCGTGCACCTGGAGGCTGTTGCCCTCCCTCCCCTCAGCCGTCCCTCTGGTAGCGCAGCCAAGCTCAGTTTCTTCCGCTGCGGCTTGGGGGCCGTGGTTTCTAGACCTCTGGTATTTTGTGTTGTCATACTTTCTCCGGTTGGTCCCGGTGACTTTCTGTAAAGTTACAACACTTTGGCAGCGTTACGTTTCTTGCTAAGTTCAGTTTGACATTTCGGAGGACCTTGGAATGTAACGTGCTATTGTCCTTTCACCTTTGCATTTCCCAAAGTTTGTTTAAAGATCAAATTACTGGAGGTCAGATAGAATCCGCAATTAAATCTGTTCTGTTGTCTGCCAGTGCTGGGCTGGAACTGCCTTCGCTGTTTAATTGATCTCTCACCACTCCATCCTGCCCAGTAGTTTTCCTGCCTTCAGAAAGTAGCTCCATAAACCACCGTGCACTTAACTGAAATACAGAAGATCTTCATTCAAGGATGAGTTCTTTTTGCTTATTTGCTGTAACCAAAATCTAATAGAAATACGTAGTATTTATCTTCTTCCTCCTAAAGCTGAGAACAAGAAAATCGCCTCTGGCACTTTAGACTACTGTAATTTAAAATGCTTTCATGTTTTAAATATTTTTAATAGAATTCAGCTGTCTGTCTAGGGTATTACCCTGATCTAAGAAGAAAAACCGAAGGCTGCAATGCTAACATCCTTTAGTCGATTACTGGGAAGTCTGCAAGATCTCTGAAATCTTGTGCCCTGGGATTGCGAGGAAGTACATTGTCTCAGCCTTTTTGTACTTCAGATCCCTCTCTCGTAACACCCGGTCGGGCTTTTGTTGTAGCTTCTGCTTCCAGCTAACATGCATTTGTGGCTGCTCTGTATTCTAATAAACTAACTGTTGCCTTTCTCCCGCACTGTTATTTATATCCGGTGCTTTGGATTTGCTTTTTACTAACGAGGTAATGAAAACTGATGGAGCAAAGAATTGCAGCTGACTTTCCCCAGATTCATCACTTTGAATACCCCAAACCGTCCTGTAAATAACTTCGTCAAGAAGCATTCCTTTTCCTCTGTCATTTGCATTTGTGGCATCCTTAGTCTTTGTCAGATATTCTTGTTAAAAGGATCTCAAAATGCATTTTATACTCTTAAATAGCCTTCAGTTTCCGTTTTTCATGTCTCTCTCTGCCAATAAATGGGTGTCTTCTTCCATGCCTCTCTTCATCTCTTGGGACGTCTCCTACATTCCTCATGTATATCTTTCTTCTTTTAAAGTACTTTCTTTTTTCTGTACAATCTTTCAGGGAGATCTTTCACCCTATAAAAACCAGGACCCATTTACTCTTTGAGAACCCATCCGTTTCGCTCCTACTGCTGTATTCCTTTTGTGTGATTAGTCAGATCGCTTCTTCTAAATATTTGTGAGTGTCTGATATCCTGGTCCTACTCAAACTTTATTCACCACCCTTACCCTCACTTCCCATTTTTTAGATGGCCATTAATGGCTGTTCAATAAGACCCTCAAAAATGTAAACCAGCCTGCCCGCTACCCCCCCCCCCCCCGAGATAGTCTGTGCAAAGAAGGATACTCTTTTGAAAACACTAAAATGCGAAAGCTGAAGTCAGGTCCCAGCTATTCTGCATCTTCAGCCTCTCACTGAGGAGGAGGAGGAGCTGCTGGGCGAGGTGAGTGTCTGTGCCTGCAGCAAATGCCACAACAGCAGGAGGCTTCAGTCCCGTCCCTGTGGGCTGGGTGCATGTCGTGGGCATGGTCGGTCACGGGTTATGCTGCACCATGCATAGGCGTGCAGACATCAGCTGCCTGGCGTCAAATTTTTAAGCTGAGTTCCTTCTCAGTTCAAGCTAATTGGAGAAATCCCGTAAGGAAAGTAACCCTTGATTTAGTCCTGAACATTGGATGGGAGCATCCCTGCGTGGTTAAAAGGGAAAAAAACCCAGCACAAAAGTAACGTTACCTTTAAAAAAAAGGGAACTATACAAAAATCAGGAAACTGATTGAAAACAGCATTTGGGAGATAACTTGAAATCTGAAAAGGCAGGAAGGAGACACGGAGACTACTTAAACCACCACATGAGAGGCTCAGAGGATAAGTATATTTATTTGAAATACTCTAAATAGACCAAAAGAGGAAAGTTGTTGAAAATCAGAGAGTTTGCTAGGAATAAGGAGCATAGGAACAGGCGCTCTGAGACAAAGGAGACGACCATCTGGCCCAGTATCTTGTTGCTAGCCAGGAACTTATGCCTACAAAAAAAAGTGGAAAAGAGAATCATACGCGTGTGGCGATACCTCCGCAGTAACCTGTCTGAGCACAGGGAAATCTATGGCTCAGTTACTTAGTGAACCAGAATTGACGTTGTTGCGTTTAACCAATTTTGATGTCCACAAGGCCTGTGGCACACTTTTTCAGCTCAGCTGCATACGGTGTGAAAAATAATTTCCTTTTGTTTGTTTTAGTCATTGCCCACATAGTTTTGTTTGATGCCCAGTTAAGTCAGTCTCAAATGAAGCCCAGGTCGCTGTGTGCCTGTTTTAAAGTTTCTTCTTCCCTGCTGCTGTCGCTGGATTTTTCAAGTTCAGCAGTTATCAGCTTTCTCATTATAGGCCATCAAATGTGACTGCTCAAGCAGGAAGACAGTACCAAATCTGTGTGGCATTTTTTAATTTTCTGCTTTTAGCAGATAGTGGAAAATTACTCTATTGATGGCTTTACACAGGATAATGAATTTTCAGGCTTTAATGGTGGCTGACAAGCCCAAACGTTCTTGCAGCACTGAACAGCAAGATTCCTGTAGTATTTAGAAAACAGTGCAAAACTGTGGTGGGTTAGCCACGGCCCACAGCCAAACTCCCCCCCCGCTACTCCCTCCCTCCCTCCCTCCCCCCCAACCTCAGCAGGAAAAGGGGAGAAAATAGGAAAAAAATCGATGAGAAAGCTCGTGAGTCAAGATAAAGGCAGGGAAATCACTTAGCAATTACCGTTGTGGGCAAACCAGACTCAACTTTGGGAAAATTAACTTAATCTCTTGGCAACTAACATGGCTTTGGCTAGTGAGAAGCAGAAGAGACGGATACGGAAGCCACATCTTTCCTCCCACCTTTCCCAGGCTCAACTTCACTTCCCACCAACTTCAGCTCTACTTCCCTCAAGCGGGATGGGGGTATAGAGGGTGGTCAGTACATAGCGGTTCCTCTCGCCTGCTGCTCCTTCCTCCTCACGGTTTTCCTCTGCTCCCGGGGGGGGCCGGAGTTCCTTCAGGCATGCCCCTCTGCTCTGGCATTGTTCTCCATGGGCTGCGGCGTGGAGCTCCTCCTCCTCCTCCTCCTCCTCCTCCTCCTCCTCCTCCTCCTTTGACCTCGGTGTTGCCTCCACTGTTTCTCACTCTTTTTGTTTCCTCCTCCTCTCTCTGTCCGGCGTTTCCAGCCCTTCCCAGGGACACCACCAGCTTTGCTGATGGGCTCGGCTGTCTTCCGCGGTGGGTCCTTAGCAGAGCCGCTGTCCTCTTCCCGCAGAGGCCACCCCCGCAGCTCCGCTGCTCTCAGGACCCTGCCACCCACGCCCTGGGCAGACACGGGTATCACAGAAGAGAGGGGATGGCTGGCGGTGGTGGGGAGGCTGGAAGGGAGCTCTTGGTGACAGCGGGTGGGTACGCTGTCTTCTGCGTCCTGTGAAACCGTGGCCTGGGTGTTCTACAGCTTTCCACAGTCCATCCTCCTCCTAGTTGTTATGAACAACTTTGTATCATCAGAAAAAATTGGCCCTGATAATTGGTCCTCTGCATTTTGCTCTAAAACCTGTTCTACTGCGACATTAATTTCTATCAACTTCTTTGGTTCGTACCCCAGAATTAATAGCTTTGCATCTTCCCAATCTCCTCTTGTTGGCAGGAGTGAGAGAAGTTACCTAGCTTTTTGGCAGTCTTTCTGCAGTGCATTTCAGTCTTCCTTTGGCCCCACCGACACTGGTTAAACTCCCTTTATTTCTGTTGCTCAAAGAAAGTTGTTTCTCCAGAACTGTTTCGCATGCCTTTGAATGATTTTATGCACTTCTCCGTTCCCTACGTTTGGAAAGAAAGTCCCTTGTGGAAGATTGCCTTTCTCCAGTCGCGTATGTGATCGTTTAGAAATCCTCTAGCCGGAGTAGATCCCGACACCTGCTTTCCACCCCAACTCCAAGCGATACTGGCTGCTGTGATCTTTCAAATGTGAGAGGAGCGAGGGAAAATAAGGATATAACTTGACTTTGTTAAATTCCCTTTGCTTTATAGGTCATGTCTGGTTTTGTGCATGAGTCAGTCCGTCACGGATACCTTTAATAATGCCCTTTGCGGCATTGAAGGGAACCCTCGGGCAGCCCAGGGCTGATACGCTGCAACAACTGGGGCTACATTTCTTTTTTTAATTAATTAAAAAAAAAGGCCTAGTGCTCATAAGGATTACGTGCAGCTGTGATACAATCCACCCTGACAACGGTCTCTGAAAGCACAATTACAATAAGGAGGTTTGCTCCAGATGAGTAACTCCTCATCTCTGATTTTGCAGTATGGAGATTGCTGGACAACATCTGTCTGTGAAGAATGGAATTTTACATAAATAACAACTCTATTTTCTCTCCATATTTACCAAAAAAATTTGCACCGGTAGTCTTCCTTCATTTTAAGATATTCTTCCAGGTTATTTAAAAATACGTCCTTGCATGGTCACCATACGTTAAGAATGAACATTTGTTTTCTGGTACCATAGGGAAAAAAATATGTTCAGCTTGTTACAGTAGTTATAAAAATAGAAGATGGAAGTGTTAGTGTGCCTGGGACTGTTATTGTGACATACAAATACTCTGCAAATCTGTCCAAGGATGTCTGGGTTTTTTAATTGCTCTAACAAGAGAATTTAAATGAAATCACAAGCTTTTTTGTTTTTCTTTCTATACTAGCTTTTTATGTTAAATCTTTCTTTTATATGTAATCTTTTGTTGCTCTATTAATACATGCCTTCTATGCCATTTTCCTCATTTTGTGTAAACTGTAGAGCTAATTTTTCTTCCCCATATGCATTTTCTAGAGTTCTTGTAAATTAATGTGTGCATCTTCAGTGAGTTTGAGGAACAAACAATATGTCACAACCCAATTTAGAATCAGTAGCATATGAATAACATACTGCTGTTAGCTGAAGTCCCATCAATTTTTGCGTATAAAATGCAATTAAATATTATTGTTGTTGTTAGTGGTTTTGTCCAGGCTCTGTGCAAGGATTCTCAATTATGCCAACAGACTATCATTAAAAGGCTGTGTAATGCTATAAGTAGATGTACTGTAACTGACTCACATAAATCACTGTACCACAGTTTCTTCCTAAATTTTTTCATTCAGTTAAATTTATTATCCAGCCTGTGAAAGACAGGAGTACGTTGTTGCATGGCGTAGCATACGTTAGCATTGTAAAGGTACGACTGGCTGGAGGTGAATTGGTTGGCAGGTGTGAGCAGCGTGAAGGAGGAAGCACCTGAGAGAAAAGGGAAGTGCCAGCGCCATAGTGTAACACGTCTGGAACGCAAACGTGGATGCGGTGGGTGAATCTCAGGAAAGTCTGGTGACAGCTAAGTAGAACCGCACGTGCTTGGGATGCCTTAAAACGCAGGCGGTTGTAAGATCCACAAAATTTATGAGGTGCTGTCAGGGACGTACTTAAAAAACCAATCAAGCCAGCCTGGTGCTTGTTGCAACTTTGGTAAAAATAAAAAGTGTATGCTATGGGTATGTGTAGGCAAATAACCATCCATTTTGAGGAAGAGAGTGACTTTTCTCGATTATGATTAAAATGTAGAAGCCATGTGATAAGCATCTGTTAGTCATAGGGAAGATTTACAGTGATTTGCAGAAGCAGCATGCTATTGTTTTCCATACTAGTAGGAGTAAACTAGGTGATCGGAGTCTCAGTGACAAGATAAAAAATCCAACGCTCTGGAAATGGATAAGGTCTTCAGCCCTTTGGGGATCTTACATAAGCGATGAGGCCAGACAACTAAACTGTGGCCTACGGAGAGCCGGGAGAGACAGGGTGAACTTGTAAGAGACGGAGGGAGCCGAAGGAGTGGCCGCAATGGTGGCACTACTCAAAGTAGGCTGAAAGTTTTCAAAAGAGATTCAATATCCTTTTCACCCCCAAAATCACATTAAAATGTGGTCCTGTTCACTGACAGCACTGTTAAAGTCAAGAAAGCCCTAACAGCACGCGCGAAAGGATTTTTATCCTCTACGGGTATCACGAGATGCGCTAAAGATGACTCTGATCCTGACAGAGCATTATAGGGGATCCCTCGGATCTTGTTTCAGAAAGCTTCGAGTTGATCATGAATTGATCCAGTTCAGTGGTACTTCTCAGATTTAAAAACATACTAACATATTCGATCCTCGCTGAAAATAATGATCAGAATTCCAAAAGCTCTCTTTAAATCACAATAAACAGCTGTGGTGCAGGGGCAAAGCGGAGAAAGACGTGACGCGCACACACAGCAGACGTCAAAACCGCCTTGCCCGGGCCGTGGTTTCAGGCCTGGAAAGGCTGTGGCTGGTCTAGCCTGGGCACCTTTCCTGGGTGCGGGAAGGGCCAAGCGTTTAGTCCATGGGAGTACTTGACCAGGGTTCTCCCAGCTAGCTACTGGTACTCATTTCTGCATCCTCCTGCTGCCAGCTTATGTAGCCTCTTTGTCCCCATATCCCCACTTCAAAGGGCATTCCCGGCCTCCTCTTCTGGGAGCTGAATTCATTCAGAGATTTACCGTGCAATAGTAATGTCCTGGTTTCGGCTGGGACAGAGTTAATGGTCTCCCTAGCAGCTGGTACAGCGCTGTGTTTTCAGTTCAGTATGAGAAGACAGCCGATAACACCCTGATGGTTTTGGTTGTTGCTCAGTCGTGTTTAGACTAAATCGAGAACTTTTCAGCTTCTCCTGCCCAGCCAGCAAGAAGGCTGGAGGGGCACAGGGAAGGTGGGAGGGGAGACAGCCGGGAC
>JAVKLA010000028.1:568525-583078 GCA_034782735.1 Sagittarius serpentarius
TTATCTCAACCCACGAGCTTTACTTTATTTTTCCGATTCTCTCCCCCATCCCACTGGGTGCGGGGGGAGTGAGTGAGCGGCTGCGTGGGGCTGAGTTGCCGGCCGGGGTTAAACCACAACGGTAATTTTGAAGCAAGTTTGGTTTTTGTAATACCATGAAAAATCGGATACAAGATCAGCGTATGGTTCAGTCCCTGTCTTTTTCTAGTACGTCACATTTCTTACAGTTAGAGAAGAGCTGCATTGCTATGGGATTCAAAGAGGGAACCATTGCCAAAACTCTTCTGTCTCGTCTGGAGCATAAGCGGAGACTTTACGTACCATTGTCATCTTTTAAGTGACTCACTACTTTCCTCCCTTTCCAGACGTAATACCTGAAACTTTCTTTCATAAATTAAACTCCTTCTCCTAAAAATATCACAACAACTAGTCATTTACCTGCAATGAGACACATTTTCACCGAGAGGAAGGAACAGTGGGTAATGTAACTGAAAAATCTGGCATTAGTTGACAAGTCAACTTTATTATTTCTGAAATGCACAAAGTCGCTTGCAGTTCTCCAGTGCGGTGGCTTATCTTAAATGATGCTGGAATTTCAACTTGTTAATATGGGTAGGTAATAAGACACATTTTTAAGAAGCAGGAAGGAAAATAAAATTACTGATATGATAGGATGCAGGCTTTTCATTCCATGGAAATGTGTGCTTGAGTTGGTTAGGCACTTAGCCTAGCCTTAATGAATGAATCAGTTTCTTGGTCTGAAAAGCCCATGTGTTAAAAAAAAAAATTAAATTGCCCCCTAAAGAGGTTTTTATTTTGTGAGGTAGCTTTGGCATTGGGAGCATTCTGGCATCAGGTGCAGGGTGAGTGCCGCGGCAGCTGCCTGTGCGTCACTGCCCGTGTCAGCAGGGACGCAGGGCTGTTTGCCCCTCCGTGACGGACGTGCCCTTGAGCAAATGAGCAAACGGCACTGCAAGGGCTGCTGTAACCCCCCCGCGCCCGTCGCATCGGGGTCGTTGTAACTGGTGCCACGTTGCCCTTCTGTCCCCGTTGCCACAAGTCCCCGTTTGTCTTGGGCCTGGTACCTCTCTGCAGGGCAATGGCTGTGCAGGAGAACGTGCTCGTAAGTTTTCTTCATTCAGAAGAGGGAGATTTTAGCCTTTCAGCCCTAGAGCCGTGGTGTTGGGTTAATGGCTTTTTTCAAAGGGACTGGACATGACGTAGGATGGCTTATATTTGAAAGTTACGTAGCGCCCATTGTTGAATACGCTGTATTATTGAAATGAAAGGATTTATGTATAGATATATACATATGAAAGAGTATTGTTGTAACGAACCACAGCAGAATAGGAAGATGGCATGGTAGGTTTTGTTAATTTGTACTTTGATTTCAGTTTAATTTCGTGATGCTGGTCTCAGCTTTAAGAAGTTTGAAGAATACAAATTTAAGGCGTTCTGTCATACCTGTGCCCTTTGAACTTGTCAGCTGCTGTACACTACTTAATTTTCTAAATCACAAATAGAAAAAAGTTAGGCAGTTGTTCAGAAAGGTATCTCTAGTCATGCCTTAAACACAGGTGAGTTACCCACACTTGTAAGTCATGTTGGGTGAATTCAAGTGCCTGTTGATGCAGAATGGAAGTGCATACAAAAGGAAATAGTAAAAGTTTTAAAGAACTAGGCTGTGTTGTGGAGCTTGCCTGCTTTGTCTTCTTGGAAGTATATTAAAGTGGTAAAAATCAATCATGAGAAAGCTACTTTCCCGCCACCATTGAAAACAAAGTACTCATTTAGTTGATTGTAGACCAGCTAGTTGTTCTCAATCACAAGGCGAAAAAAAAGGGAGAAAGAAAGGAATAGAAAGGCGTTCAATTTAATCAGTTCTCAATGTGTAATACCTTGTTATCATGAATGCAAGTTGGTAATAGAGTAATGTTAAATAACTGCAGGGGCATCTGAAATTTTGCTTAGATGAAAGGGGATACTGAAAAAATTGAAAAATTAAAAAAAAAGGTTTTTATCTTTTTGCCAAATTAAATGATCATTCAAAAGAGAAATGTTACTGTAAGTTTAAAACAATTAGGAAGAAGCATTTTTAGCTGTACAGAAATGAACTGATCGGTCTTCTCCAGAGTAAGTTCATAAGTAACTTCATAAGTAACTTAAGAACTTCTCCAGAGTAAGTTCATAGTTCCTGAGAACTATGCCGTGTGATTCCCCATAGTCAACCTGGTAAATCATTTTCTTTATGCTTCTGCATTCATTGTGGGAGAAAGGAGTTTGCCACGTTTCTGGGAGACTCATTACAGCGTGTAGCTCAAGGTGAGGTGTTAGGAGGAGGGGTCAAGGAATAGATAAGACTAAATAAAGTAAGTGGTACTAGATCCTCAGATCTGTGTGTTCAGCAGAGAGATCTAGAGAAACGCAGCCACGAAAACGCTGAAAGGCTGCTGCTGCTGCTGCTGCCTCTCAGGTGGAGGCCCTCGGGCCGGGCCGGGCTGATAGCGCAGGACAGGAGGGAGGCAGGTGGGGTGCCCACCGCAGCAGCGCTCCGGGGGAGACCAGCGCGCTGCCGCCCTGCAAACCCAGTCTCCGTTGGGGGCGTATTAGCGGGAGGAGACGGTAACATGGCTGCACGTTTGGGTGAGGGTGAGGTGTGGAAGAAACGCCAAGACGGCTTTTGTAGAGAAAAAACTAAGGATTCTCCGAAGGTTTCAGCGACCCTGTGGGTGAGAACGACCCGCTTGACATGGGCTGCCTGGATTTCTGGAAGGCAGGATCCCTCACAGACGGGTCTTGAGGAAAGTAGGCAGTCATGGGACAGGACAGATGTTTGTGCATAGGCAAATACTTTTAATTTTATTAGTTCTCCCCATTGAGAAACTTTGTTAAATGTAGTTTTTTTAAAAAATCTCTCTTGGTGTCCCTTTAATTTTCTTTTATGCTCAGAACATTTTTAAAGTAGCTTTCTGCGTTGCTCCAAAAAGTAAAGATTTGAGTGAAAGTTGCTTATTAACCATAGAACATGTACAAGTCCCAGAAGCAATAATTTGTTGTTGGAGCACGTTCCACCACTTTGCAGTGCTATTCACAGAAGTGCTTTAGTGTTGCATAGTACACGATAGCGCGGAGATCTGTCAGCTTTTACAGGGAGCTTTATGCTACCAAAAGTAAATCTGTAAATAAATCTGATTTGTTATGCAAGATATTTTTAGATCTCTATTCATGTATAAAATAAAGCCTGAGTATGCAAGTATACAGATGGTAGTTTATGTACATTTCTAGAAGATGAAAAGAATACTGACAGAATAATTTTGCTGGAATTCATAAGATGCAGGTTTTCTGGTTTTTTCTTGCTTTACTGTAGCCAGATATATTTGTTTATGAAATAACATGCATATTGAAGGTAGGGCCAGTTGTTACTGTAAAATTAACAGCAGGCATTTTCCTTGCTTCTTCATAAAAATGTTTCTGGCTAGTGTTTGAAAATAAGAACTATGTTTACTGCTACTTCTTGCAGCATAGCTTGGGCCCTGGCTTTTGGTGTAGCCCCACACCTTCTTGTTGACCAGTTAAAAAAAAAAAACAAGCAAACCCATCCGATTTAGGTAGTTGAAGGTATTTTAAATCTGGCCAGCTGGCACACCCATTTTTCCTTTCTGTCTCCTATATCACAGTGAAGAGATAGGATTTATTGCTGGTCTTCCAGTTCCTCCTGGGCCGTATTTTGTTCCTTTCTGTTTACTCCCTTCTTCTGCACTCGCAGCAGAAACATGAAAAGACCGCATTGCATATGCTGTTGGATTTCTGTACCACTTGCATGGAAAATGTACATCTGGGGAGTCATCCCTTCAATGTGCTGCTGTTAAGATACGAGAAACAAGCACCTGCGGAATGCAAATGTGAACCTATGGATGAGGAAGGTTAGCCAAAACCAGCAGAGGAAGTTGTTATCAAAATGTCACCTTCCCCTTTGTGTTGGGAGAAAAAGAAACTTCAAAGAAGTTGTGCGAGAAGACGCGAGGTGGCTGGTCTGGGTGGCTGTTACTGTCCTGAATTTTGCCCTGCTGGAAGAGCTGTAGGTTTGCCAAAGAGAGATGGACCGGCTGCACTGAAACAGCCGTCAGTATTTCAGCACACAGTCTCAGACCAAAGTGCCAGGCTTCTTTGGACACTACACGAGGAAAAGGATATGGGAGAATAGCAGAGGAACTGGTATCACACCCGACAGATAAGGTGCAGACCTTTATCTGTCAAGCATTAGATTAGCGTTGCCGTGTGTGTGTGTGCAGTGTCGTTCTCTGAACAGCAGTTGTTATGAGCTAGGGGATGAGGTTCTGCCATGAAAGTTTCTCTTGACTCACCCAAATACGAAAAAGCCTTTTGCCCCCAAATAATTTATAGAATTTGCTCATAGCATGGGCTGCAATCATACAGCAGTAGGCGTAGCTGCAAAGGCTTAATGTTGCTGGATCACTGAGAGTTTATTCAAACTTTAAAGCACACTTGGTGTGACGGAGCATGACTCATAGAGGTCCTTGGGTGGAATAGCTGCCAGTCTCAAAAATATTGGGTTTTACTTACAGCACAGTGAACTTATTCAGAGTAAGTTAACTCTTCAGCCACGGAAAACTCTGAATTGCTGATGAAACAGAGGAAGTACCAAGACTTGAAAATAAATCTCTCATTGAGTCCTTGCAGGGCAAAGTTTCCGCCAGCCTTCTTCTAGAAAGCCCTTCTAGTTCAACAGCTTCCAGTGGCTTCCAGCTTTGAAACAACCTCCACAAGTCCCTTCTGGGTCTCTAGGAAATCTTCCTGTCACCTTCACGCTTGGTTGACAGTTTACTCCGCAGAAGTCAGTTGCGCTGCAGCAGACTAACACCCCGCTTCCCCGTCCTCTCTCCCTGCTTGCTCCATCCTGTCTTCTGACAGGTTCCTTCTGCTGCACCTCTCAGCGGCTCTCGTTTCGATGGATCCACCTGACTCAGAGTGCAGCAGCTGCAGAACAACATTTGGTTTTCCTTTCTTCCCTTCCAGTCACACCCCTCGGGAAAAAAACAATTATTTTTTAATACTGAGATTGTAAACTGTTAACAAGCAAGTTCTGCAGTGACCCAAACCGAATATATAGGGCGCTTTTCTGTAGGAAGGCCCTGATTCATCAGAGCACGGTGGTGTATTTAGCACATGTTCTTTGGATTCTTGGCAGGACTTGGCGTTTGCACGTTGCTAAACTGCGCTGGAGGTGGCAATGCAAGTGCTGCTGAATACAGCTCTGAGGCGGTCATGGGGAGGACAGCCATTTGACGGTGTGCCTTGGAGGCTTTACCAAGTCAGGGTTGAAAAGGAAATTGGCTCCCTTTGGCTTAGGAATAAAGATAGTGTGCTAATAAAAATGAAAAAAATATATTTTACAGCATTTCTTACTGTAAGTGGCTGAAAACATACTCAGAGAAGGGTGTGTCTTCAGAATTGCCTTCTGGTTTCCTTTAATTTTATCTCTTCGAACAGCAACACAATCCTTGTTGTCAGCGTGTTTTTCTGATGGATAGATGTGTTAATCCATGTTTAAAATGTGGAGTTTCAAAATTCATCAGATTAAATAAAGGCGTGGAGTATTTTGATGATGTATGCTGGAAATTATCAAAAAGGATTTTAGGTAAAGAAGTCACAAGCCGTTTCCAAATTTCGCAAAAGCTGGAAGTTAGTTAAGTGCAGTAATCGTAGAACAGATTTCATTCATCCGTGGCATATTTGCCATTAGAAATAACGCTGCCAGAATCAATCAGCTGCAGCTTTGGTATTTGTTTTTACAGTATATTTAGTTCATATTCACATGTACAAATGTGCTGGCACCAGTGTGTAAACCAGCATTCCAAGACAATAGAAATAAAACATGGAATTGGTAAGAATCAGAGCCATTTAAAACCCCTCAGCACGTGAGGCTTTCAGATAGCCGGAGTCTGGACCTAATCCCACAAGAGGACGAACTGGGACCCAGCTTTCCCTGTGTTGAAGGACGTTCGCCGCGTGTCTCCACGGGGTTGTACCTCCCGTGAGAGAGAGAGGGAGCGCAGCGGCCCTTGTGCAGGAGCCCGGGGATCAGGGAGTCCACCCCGAGCGCTGCGGGGACAGGAAATCTAGTACGTGCTTCCGTGGTTTTTAAATCGTCTCATTTTGGAGTGCATTAGCTTCACCTGAAAAGGCTGCTAGGGCTCTACCTCCAAAATAACCGCCTACTCGCCGGTCAGAATTTTCCCTTGGGGGACAGGAAGAGAGAGGAGGTCTCTTTTGGCAGAGGGCTCTCCCGAACGCGGGTCGCTCACGGAGCGCGTTGTCTGACCCCTGATCTCCTGTTACAAGTCGAACACTTGCGGAGCTGGCACCCTGCCCCTGCAGCACTGCTGGCGGTGGGCCCGTACCAGGCGGCTGCCGGTTGCAGGGGGCTGCGGTGGTGAGCTGCGCGGGGGGTTGTGTGTGTCTGTGAATTGCCACGTGCCCGTCAAAGCTGCCTCCAGCCTACCACGGGGCGCGTGAAAACAACCGTGGACAAAACCGCTTGGTGTTCAAAAACCTACCCACTGAGCACCAAAACGTTGTCTCGTCAGGGGCCCGCGGTGCCCCTGCCCAAACACAGTGCAGAAAGAACCGGGCAGCTGCTGGAGGCTGGAGACGAGCTGTGGTGTGTGGAGGACACTCTGCAGCAAAAGAGGGTGCCTACACCCCTGAGGGGCTGTGGCCCAGGGACAACCCGTGCTGGAGCAGGGACACACCTGAGGGCACGCAGCCCATCAGTGAAGCAGGGACACGGAGGAAAAGGGCAGCAGAAACCATTAAACAGAAGTGGTTAAGCACACAGTGGCAGAAAAAAACCATCACAGATACCCCCTCAACTTCCTACACCGCTTGTCACCTCATCACCGGAATTTTCATGGACTGAGTATAAACCACAGCAAAACCAAGGAAAATTGGGACCGGGAAGTGCAGAGGATAGAAGGTTGTGTAAGTGTTTGTCTCAGTGTTGGTTTTTTTTTTGTTGGGATTTTTTTTTCCAAAATTGCGCTCGGCAATGAGAGGTTTGTTTTTGTTTGCAGTAAATTAATTCATTTAAAATGCCCTGACCCCAGACTGTTCCGCCCACAACAGAGTCCCAAGCAAATGAGGTGCCTGCTGGCTCTGAGTACAGAATGGTAAGCAACACCCTTTTCTGGGCATTTCCTGCTTACCTGGCCTCCCCTTGCAGCTCTGATTTTTCGCAGATGCGTTTTTAGGATTCTAGTCTTAGCGCCTGTCCTCTTGGGATTGCCTTTCCCTAGGTGACATGGCACTTGCCAGCCTGGTATTTACCATCCCGGTCGTTCTGCGGATTAAGCCTGAGTTTCTGTCTGCATCCTTATGTGGCTAAATGCCTCTGGAGCCTACCACAGAAAACGCTTTGGGAACTGTGCGCACAGTGACATGGACAATGTTGTTTAGGAGTTTTAGAAAATAAAACCAAGATAATTCTGAAAGCTTTAACCCTTGCTATGATTTATGCTAAATTTTGTTTTGTGGTTAGGCCTAGTAATAAGCATTCATGAATAGTTTAGCATGTGTCTGCTGTACAGTAAGTTGTTGGTTTTTTTCCTGATCACGTTCCTCAAAACAAAGAGGGTTGGTTTTCAAAACTCTTTTTTTTCTTGTTTGTTTTCCAGTGGGAGCAAAGTTTTTCATTTAAAACTTCCTATATTTAGTAGCTAGTGAATGCAATCATTAAAGAGTAATTGGGAGATTCCTACAAGGTAGGTATTCTGTAAATAAGCAACAGAGAAACTTTCATTCCAGAGAGAGAGCGAGCAGATCATTCTTGTTCCCTTTTATTTAGACCGTTGTAAGGAAACAAGAGGTCTGCTTTCTGAATGCAGTAACAGCGCATACCCTCCAGACATCTGCCTGTTCTTTGGTTTCTACCTAGGGTGAGTCAGCTTCCTCTGTCTGGGGGCTAGGAAGCGAGCCCTGGAATGAATGGTGACGCTTGCTGCTGCTCACAAAAGGTGTTAAACCACACAGCTGGCGTCATTAAAATTTGTCATCGCTGTTTCGCAAGAAGTAGGGCAGATCCTTACTGTACGTTCACTTTTCATTTATACAGGGATGAAATAAATTTCTTCAGTTAGCTTCTGCTTGAATAAACTTCTCCCTCCATGTAAACAGGGTGTTGTATGGGCCAAACCGATGGTTATCTGCCTCTGCTCTTGACTAATCTAATGCAGAGATGGAGAGTTTTGATTTGCTTTTATTGCCCTCTGGCCCTGCTTCTGGCCGCTCTGTCTGACCCACTTTGAAGTGTTTATGAGCTCCTGACAGGCATAGTTGGGTGACTGATCCTTGGTTTTGGTCCTTCTTCTGTGTGGTGACTAACATTTGATCACACAAATGTGCGGTATCGGTATGGTATCTGACAAAATATTGGAAAATTACCGGTGAAATACAGAAAGAAATCCCATTCTTGCATGCTTAGTTGGTATTCTGTAAGCAGACGGCTAAAACATCAGCAGGCAAAGTCTGAGGTAAACCCAGCCAGTTTCACGCTAACTACAAGAGCGTGGAGGAGCTACGCTGCCCATGTGCTTCAGACTTGATCCCCTAACTTAAGTGCAATGCTGTGCCTTAGAAATGCTTTTGGTTTTGCTTTGGATTGGATGCTTTCAGCCACAAGGTTTGCCTCTAAACTGGGCAGCTGAGCAGGAAACCTCTGTCTTTGGGACAGGGCTGCACAGTAACTCTCAAGCGGTACGCTCGAGTATCTTCCCTGACATGTCCCATGGGTGGTTTGGAAGAAGGAAAAGATGTGAAGAGACAGCTGCGTACGGTTTTGTTCATTTCTAGTGAAAAAATAACATAAAAATCCTCTCACCAAAATGTGAAATGAGATGTACTGGAGTTAAAGGGTTTATTGTTTAAAAGAATTGTATTGAGCAAATGCCAGCATTGTAATACTGCACCATTATTAAAGGCTGATATAGTAATAACCGTGTTAATCTCATCAAACAGATTCTTCGCAAAATGCTGCTTCTGTCTGTTCAGCAGTGATCTTGAGATATATGAAACTTAAAGCAGGAGCTAACAGGATCAGACAGAAACAAGCCTTGAAATTGTGTCAATTAATTAAGCAGCTCTGGCCGTGTATGTCGTTACGTTCTGTTTTTACTCTATTGTTTTTGCTGTTTGATGACTCGTCTCTTGAACAGCCGCAAGATAGGCACACATTCTGAAGGTGTAGTGAACCTCATTTGCAAAATTAGTCATAGACAGCCTGCATATGCAGACTGTAATCTATGCATAAACATTAAGCATCCCCTAAGTTCCTTGAAGGAATTTGTCTTTGCCAAACATGTGGTGAGCCTGTGCATTTCAATGAGCTTTCAGACCCATACGCTGAAACTATTGCAGCGAAGCGGTGCTTTCAGGTAGCGTCGGCATTACTTGGAGATGAAGGTGACCGGCTAGATGTTAGCTGTACATTCGCAGAGTTACCCGGCAGCAAATAAGCTGGGCACCCTGAGGGTGCAGCGAGGTGCGCATTTAGCCTGAAAACCAGTACGTGTATTCCTGTCGAAAGGCCGGGTGGGTGCTACCATTCTCGCTAAGCGAGCAAGTCCTGCCACAAAACGACTTTTGCCATTACAAAACGACTTGGAGAGGCTTGGCTGGAGCTCGGGGCCAGCGTGGGGAGGACAGCCCCTCTCCCCGGGGCAGAGGCTCCCGGGCAGCACCGCGGGGGCAGGTCCCCTCTTCAGCTGCGGCTCTGCTGCTCGGCCCAGCCTCAGCTACCGCTGCCCCGAAACCGCCGCCATGCCTGTGCCTGGCCCCGGCCCCCGGCCTGCGACTGACTTCCCGGGCCGTTCCCGGCGCCCCGCTGGACGTGTCTCCTCGCCGTGGTCTGGGCTGATGAGCTGGGCCCTTGGCGGCCACCCCGGGCCTGCCCTGCTCGCCTGGCCCTGGGGCTGGGCCCTGCCCCGCGGGTAGCCCCTGCTCTGGGCTCCCTTTCTCACTGGAGCAGCTGCCGGACACCTACGGCTTGTCTCCTGCAGAACACCTTCATGAGGGAGTTTGCCTCCCGTGGCCGGTGAAGTAGTGAGGGCGGAGAGGATGGTGCTGTCGTTCCGCTCGTGTGTATTGGTTTTCTGGGTTTGATACTGGCGCCCGGCATTGCTAGCCTTGAAATTTCACCTGCAGGAGCATGAAGATGAAAAGTCTTACCGTGCTGTGCTTGGGGATTTGAAAAAACTTGGTTTCCACAGGAAAAAAATTAAAAAAAAAAAAGCATAGTTGAATGTTGCTAGCAGTGGGGAGCCCTTCAGGAGGCTGTTAATGAACAGACGAGAGTTCATAATTCTGTCATCAGAGAAGATGTCAGCTGTGCTGTAAAGCCTGGACTAGCCACGAGTGAAAGCAAAGGCAACAATTGGGTGCGTAAAAAAACGGTTCAATGTGACAAGAGTTGTGATATGTAGGAGACTTCTAGATGTCAGGAAGAATTCTTGCCTGTTTCTGTCAAGGCTGATGACAGTGTTTTGGAAGTACTCCAGGAAAAAAGCCAAATATAGGAGGGGGCTGCCACTAGATAGGAGAAGTATAAACAATCAGTATGAAATAAAAGATGCTGCTATGATACGGTTTTGTATTTGGAAGCAAATAAGAGTGATGTACTCAACAACTTTGTAGGAAATCGAGTCATATGACAATGTTTTCCAGTTTTTAATGGGGAACAGGTTTGGGTTAAGTCACTTCCCAAAAGCAGTAGATTTCACTAAGATGTTTGACGCAATGATGCTGGGCATCCTGATTAAAAGTACTGACACTGCTCCCCATCGAAAGAGCACAGTCTAATGGATTTTGAGTGGAGTAACTGGAAATGGTCCATGGAGATGTTCAATGAACTGGCGTGTGTGTCGTGTGCTGCAAGAGCCAGTTCTCATCCTTTATGTTATTATGTATTTTTTATTAATGATCTAGGAGATAGGTGAAGACAATAACAGACAAATCGTTTTTGCAGAGAAGGCAAGTACTGGTCTGCTAGTAAATAACCATAATATGGAATACTTTGTAAACTATATTCACCAAGGCAGTTTATAGCAACTGTCTGGAAAGTCAAAATTCTAAAAGCAAAGAGTGTGGGTCATAGCTAGAGAATTGGAAGGGTGCAACTCTGAAAAATACCTTGGAGACATAGCAGACGGGGAACTCCAGAGGCATTGCAGCAGAAAGTTGTGCAGCGTAAGTCATGGACAGACTGAAGGGAATAAGGCAAGAGGGTATGTCTGTGTATGTCTTTGTTTACTGGAGCACTATGTTAGGATTTGCATCAAATGAACTTTCAAAAAATGTTTGAATGTTGTTGAGGGTTTACAGAAGAAAGTGTAGAAAATACTTAGGAGCAGGACATTTATGGAGGTAAGTCTGTTTACCTGATGAAAAATAAAATTTACGTTATCTGATCAGCGTTTAACTTTACAGGGAAAAGAGCGTGGATGTTAATCTGGAGCTGAGAAAGATATAGCAGGCCCAAGACTTCAAAGTAAGAAATACAGAACACATTTCTAACAGTTTTTAGCAGTTCAGCTGATGAACCACTAGAACAAATAGCTAAGGAGTTGATGAATTCCCCATCTCTTGATGTCTCTGTAATCAAGATTGAATACCTTTCTTGGTGTGTATGGGTAAAATGCAATTTATTGGTCTCAGTACAAGTAACAAGGTTGGTGGACGTTACTAACATAGGCTAAATTTAAGAGGATAGTAGCGCCTAATTTTTAAAAACCACCTCCCCTCCCAGTTAGGAGTCCAAGTTAGCTTCAAGAAAAAACAATTTACAGCTGTTTATCCTAGCAGGTGTATTTAAGAGAATGTGCATGAGATCTGGGTAAACAGTACCATAATTTGCCAAACAAGTACCCTGTTGATCACCGTCTCTATCAGCCACATGACTGATTCATTGTTGTGTGATCAGGAACCACAAGGTTCCTTTCTTCTAGGTTATTTCTTGATACATTTCAAGGGCATCCAAAAATTTTATTTTATCCATGTTTATTTGTAAACTTCGTTGTGAAGCTGGATGCATGTATAGGCTAATTGCTTCTAGAGCTCTTATTGCTGCTTTACTGACCTGATTTGTCAAACTGGCTAAATAGATGATTAGACATAGGCCACAGGAGTCTGAAAATAAAACCCAACCCACAGAAAAGTAGAATTCAATATTCAGTGCCCTAAATGACATTGTAAAGGACAAAAATATCCCTATATGGGCTTATAGGGACAAAAATGTCCCTATTATCCTTTACTGATCTACATATATGTAGTTTTTCTGCAGACTTCTTCAGCATCGAAGCTCAACAAGAAAGATGGACGTTTCTTCCAGTTAACACCAAAATTTGGACCTGCAGTTCCCTCCACAGACAACAGAGGGAGAGAGGGACTTGCCCTATACAGGAATTCAGTATTCGATTCTGTGAATTGCCTTGAAGGACGGTTTCTCTCCTAATTTTAATGTAGTGAGCGCTATCGGAATACCTATGTTTCCCCATGATGACATTCTATTGTCTATGTTATTCAAGAGATCAGACTAGATGGAAGAATATTTGGCTTTTAAATCTATAAATTCTTGGAATTATTTATGCTTCAGTAAAGAGTTGATAGTCATGTAACCTTGTACAAATGAGTGAATCAGAATTGATAGTTTACATAACAAATCAGGAATGAGCAACTAAACAAAGCATTATTGCCTCAGGCCAAGAAGAATTTGGTTTGTGAAATACACACTTAAGAAAATGTACTGTACTGAGCATTTGAGGATTTTTTGCTTGCCTACTGCATGACAACAGCATGACCTCCGTTATGCAAGATACTGCAAATGCAGTTGCCACCTTGCAAAAACCGACACGGTGCCATGAGTTAACTGAGATATGCTAACTTACTCTAGCTAAAAAACATCGAGTGTTTATCAAGCTTTAGGGGAGTGATGAGTAACTGGGAATGACTGCTAAAGTCATCTGTATAATTCAGGGAAAATTCTGACAAGGAAATCAACTTGGATGTGAGAGTTTGAGGGAACAGGAACTCAAGTAAGAGTTTGACAGATACCACTGAAAATCCTCAGTTAGAGAATCCAGGGAGGATGACTGCTTGCTAGCCATCTACTGGGGTCCAGATGGGCTTGTTCAGAGAGGAAAGGAGTACTTAATCCTACAGTACTGAAAGTCACTGTAATGTTGTGTTCGGTAGGGATTGTGTGCTCTCTCTTTTAGCCCTAGGACTTAAAGGTCTCGGCTACAAGTGGTTTGAGTGCTGAGGGGAAAGCATAGCCCCAGAGAACACAGATGGTCAGGAAGGAGTCTTGTGTGCCTGAATCACGTCTACTGGCTGTAAGGTCATGTTGGTAATATTTCAGGGGAAGGCATTTGTGAGGGGGTTTTCATTGCTGCCATAGCACAGCAGTTTCTCTTTCACCAAAAGCAAGTACTGTTACCTTTAGTCTGAAGACTTAAATGCTGCTTCTTGACCTGCTTTCAGAATTATTTTGGCTTTTTTCTTCCAGACTCTAGCTCTGAGGGTGGCTTCTCTGTCTACTACAAATAGACTAGTGTTTTGTCTCAAAGTCAGTGTCTTGTATGTCAGTTCATCTAGATTTTGATGTGTAGATTTTCTGTCTTTTTGAGAGAACAGTGCAGAATGTATTATCAAATAAAAAGCCATCGTTAGCAGCAGTCTTGATTTGCTATGTTCCTCACATTCTTCTAGTCTGCAGAAATTTCAGTGCACGTCAGGCACTACAATCTGATCAGTAATTGGCTTTGATCCTTCCACTGTGCTCTTTTTAGCCACCAGAGATGACAAAACATGAAGGAAGAGGTGTTCTTAAATGCATTGCTTTCCTTAGAATCTTTTAGCAGAAGGAGAGGGAACAATGTATTTGTAAGCATTTTGTGTTTGGCTAGCTGGGCAGCCCAGCCAGGGTCTTAAATAGTCTTAAATAGTTGAGATTCAGCTTCTTTCAGAATTGACTTTTAGTGAAGAAACCAAAATTAACCATATGTGTGAAGTGTAATGTCTGACTTAGTGGTAACCTCAGGATTGGTCATAGAATCATAGAATGGCTTGGGTTGGAAGGGACCTCTAAAGATCATCTAGTTCCAACCCCCCTGCTGTGTGCAGGGACACCTTCCACTAGACCACGTTGCTCAAAGCCTCATCCATCCTGGTCTTGAACATTGCCAGGGAGGGGGTATGACAGCTTCTCTGGGCAACCTGTTCCAGTGTCTTGCCACTCTCACGGTGAAGAATTTCTTCCTAATATCTAATCGAAATCTACCTTCTTCCAGTTTAAAGCCATTGCCCCTCGTCCTGTTACTGCCTGCCCTTCTAAAAAGTCATAGAATCACAGAACGGCTTGGGCTGGAAGGGACCACCAAAGCCCATCTAGTCCGACCCCCCTGCGGTGAGCAGGGACCCCTTCAACTCGATCAGGTTGCTCAGAGCCCCGTCCAGCCTGGCCTGGAATGTTCCCAGGGATGG